>QZGG01000344.1:0-162679 GCA_006409495.1 Sedum album | reverse complement strand
GTCAAAAAAAAATTAAGGGGTGGTTTTGTTCAAATAGTGGTATTGAAAGAGTGATTTTCGCTAAAAAAACCCTTAAATGAACAATCAATTAGATTGGACAGTTAAATTCCAATTTTCCCGCGCGAATTATTGTTTACTTTAAGGATGTTTTGTTTTTTTGCAGGAGAGAAATATGAAGCTGATTTGATGAGCCAACACTTGATGTTGGCCGAATACGATCTACAGGAGATGATGGATGCACTGTTGGTCTATGAATCTATATATCCATCCAATCCTCCCACTTTCAAGAGGATTGAAGTGTTAAAGTTGAATTGATAATGGACATTAGAGAACTGTCAATATACAATCATGACTGATGTTAAATTTTTCTAGAATTTGCATTGTGAAAAATTCTTAGACAGTCACAAGTAATTAGTAAAGCTTCACTTCATGCATAATAATAGTTAAACACTTCCCCAGTCAAAACCAGCAACTTTGCTCAATGGGATTCACAAGCTTACATATAACATATTTCAAGTAGCTTTACTTGCAAGTTATGATCTTTTTCGTAAGACCATCTTTGTTGTAACATCACCAATACCATATCTTTCCTCATACACACCATGTTGGTTTCGACACGTTACTAACAAAATTTGGCAATGACCTTAAATAAATCCTAACCCTAATCATTTGCATTTTCTTGCTGAGTCACGCATGAAACCATTTATTATTAATCCATTTGTTATACGAAAGGATCATTATTATTGAATAAATCCGTCGATGAATGTGAAATCAGAAACATTATGGGCACATCTGCATAGTATATTTGATAGTGTGGAGTGTACAAGGCATCGATCAACCCTCACAAACACATGATGCCCTAGCTTTAAATACACTCCAGAGTGACGTTGGAGCTAGAAAATATTAACTAATAAACCGATCTATCCATCTCTCTTTCTCTTCGTTTTTTATTCCGAATAATCTCAACTTATATCTGAATAAATGTTGGTTCATTTAGTTAGAGATAGAGAAAGAAACTGGAGAGAATAAGGTGAAACGTCCCCAAGGAGGAGAAGAATCAAATAGGGTTTGCCGCATCTCCACTCTTACTTGTAACAATACTTGCACCACTTTTTTCTTCTTCATCCTAACATGCCATACTATGCTTCAGTTTCAAGACTTGTC
The DNA here is from genome assembly GCA_006409495.1 of Sedum album. Lineage (NCBI taxonomy): Eukaryota > Viridiplantae > Streptophyta > Magnoliopsida > Saxifragales > Crassulaceae > Sedum > Sedum album. The sequence continues at coordinate 161,515 of QZGG01000344.1, read as the reverse complement.
ATATTGTACCATACACTTTATATATACCTAATCGAATCGAAATCTTTATCATACTGTTGATTTCATGGTAAGTGTTTTTCATATTCCTTGTGTTACACAATATCAACTTTAAAACCCTAAATACAGTCATTGATTTCACATGCTAATGCCCATTGTTTATATTTGTTATCACTTTTTATCAAGGATGTTTTGTTACTTCTTGCACTAATAATTGATTACAAGTATATACTAAATCAACATTGATTGAATGTAATATTTAGAGTACAGTATAAAATATCAACCATATAACTTGGCGTTTAAGCAAACCTTTTTGCTATTTTGCATAACTTTTTATTTATTAATCAAACATTATATCATTCTCCAGGAGAATCCATCCATCTCTCCTCTTCTCCGCTTCCTTCATCCTCAAATCTTTAACATACACCTAACTAAGTCCATCAAGCACCCACAAATCCACTACAATCATTGATCAAGGAAATCACAACCCAAGTATGCTCATAGTTGTGTTTTGTTCTTAAGCTTCAGCTTCTGAATTCAGTATTTTTGGTGCTTGTTACTTCTAGCTTGAGTGTGATCTTATGCTTGTTTTGTGTGTATAAAGTTTTCAGGGGAATTAGGTTCCAGAGAGATTGCTATGAGAGAATAAAAGACAAGTTGCTTAGGAAACTTGTTAAGGGTAGGAAGCGTAGAGACAACAAAATGACATGGTGTGGAAGTGTCCCTGACGTTAGTGAAACTAGAGAGACAGAGAATAATATTGTAATAGTCTCTCGTCCTCAACTTCAAGCACCATCCTCAGCTCAAGTATCTTCTTCAATCATAAGAGATGAACATCATGGTGATTCAATGTCAAATGATGCTAGAGAAGCTGTAGTACTTGATGGGAAAGTGCGTAAAGTTGCATGCCCTTCTTGCGGTTGCCATGTTGAGATCCAAGATCAGGTATTATAAAAACTATCAGAATTATAAATAATTCTGATGTGTTACTTATCTTTAAGTCTAAACTGATCAGAAGTGTGTATATATGATGGATGTGTGAATAGGGAGGGTTTATTCAGGAGATGCCAGGGCTTCCAGCTGGAGTGAAGTTTGATCCAACTGATCAAGAAATTGTGCAGCATTTGGAATCTAGAGTTGTATCTTTTCACAAGCTTCACCCTCTTATTGATGAGTTCATACCTACACTTGAGGGTGAAAATGGCATTTGTTATACTCATCCTGAGAAGCTACCAGGTATACATATTATGTACTGCAAGAGTTCACAAGTGTCATGAGAATTTAGTTATTTCATGAGTGTATATGAGTATCTTTGAAAATGAGGCTATACCTAATTAGTCTGATCATAACCCATGTCAACAAGTTTTATCAGTTAGACAATAATACTGAAAAGATGGTGATATGATGAATAGGATGGTGCATCAGTGGCTAGTTTGACACTATACTTGTTTGAATTGATGATATACCAGGGGTAAGAAAAGATGGTCTTATTCGCCACTTCTTCCACCGGCCATCGAAGGCTTATACCACAGGTACAAGGAAGCGGAGAAAGGTGAGCACGGATGAGGAGGGAGGGGAAACAAGGTGGCATAAGACAGGGAAGACGAGACCGGTTTTCATCAATGGGGAAGTGAAAGGGTTTAAGAAGATATTAGTGTTGTATACTAACTATGGTAGGCAGAGAAAGCCTGAGAAAACCAACTGGGTCATGCACCAATACCACATTGGAAGCAATGAGGAAGAGAAGGATGGAGAGCTAGTAGTGTCAAAAGTGTTCTATCAGACTCAGCCAAGGCAATGTAGTGGGTCAATTGTAAAGGATATCAATCACAACCTCATGATTGAGCCACCTAGGACTAATCAACATGAAATGGTTCTCAAAAACAATGTTGGGTATGTTGGGTTTTACAGTAATCCTGCTCAACATCATCATCAGTTTATGAGTTATGGAGGGAGCATGGTTGATGGGAGGGAAAGCTCACCGCATCAGTTGATGCAGGATGTGGTTGTCCATGGTGAGGGGTCTTCGATGATTCGATTTGGTAGTAATACAAGCAAAGAGATTGCAAGGATGATGGAGAGGAAATGAAGTGTTGAGTAAGGAACAATGACTAATATGACTCATTTGGATAGACATTTTATTTCAAGGTTTTGTCACATTAGTTGGTCTTGTGTAATTGTCAAATATAATTAGGTTATAGGGACTGAAGATACAAGTCCAAGTACAGATGCTCGATATTATTATAGAATTGATTACTTTACTTGTATGCCACTGCCTCATCACATTTGGGTACAGAACAAGCAATCAAAACCTGCCTGAGATTCTCTGAGTTGTTGGATACTGGTAGAAAATCAAATTGGATAACCAAACTCAGTAAGCAAAACGTTAACAAGGGTCACATTTTTTATAGGAAAAATTAGAATCTAATAGGAAGGTCAATATCATTACAAGGCTCGGTTCAAATGACAATCTTAGAGGACAGTCAACCAACCTAAGCAAATAGTAAAGCAACTCACAAGTAACCCTGTTAACAAGCAATTCCAGCAAACACTTTCACTCAAAACCAGCTACTTTACTCAATTGGATTCACAAGCTTATATAGCAGCCTGGCCTCAACATAATATGCATGGCCACTTATCTCAAAGGAACTAAGACTTTCTGATTACCAACTTCTCGTACAGAGCAAGGATGTCTTTTTTGGAGGGATTCCTCAACTGAAGGAGCTCAGCACCAAAATTGTTCTTTGTCAGTTCTTGCTTGAGCTTCTGGACTGTGAATTTTGTGTAGTCTCCTGAGCTAGTCTGCTGACTGTTGGTGTCATCATCATCGCCTTGGTATGCAGAGCCAAAATCGTCTGTTGGGGTATCCTTAAGTGGACTCGTAGTGCTTCGGGATCTTTTATTTCCTCTGATAACTTTATCACTGCCCCCATTTCATGAACTGATTCCACACCCATTTCCCAATCATTGTTGCGGTGGCGCTTACCATAAGAAGCAGTTCTTAACTTGCTGTCTAAAGCAGTCTCATTAAGACGTACTGATGTCAGCTTCTGCTGGAGCGCATCAAGCTGTGCTTGAGCAGATTGCAGCTGCTGAGAGAGAGCTTCAGCACGCTTGTTAGCTTCAGCGCAAGCAGTTCTCTCATCTTCCAAAAGATTTTTAAGGACATTGACATTACTGAGTCTTTGCTCATTGTCGGACTTGAGTAATTGTTCAATTTCCTTTTCCCTTTGTTCAACTTGTGCCTCAAGTGATTCAACCTTGCTATGAGCCAACATTTCTGATTCTCGCAGCCTTTCAACCTCATTTGCCAAATCAGTCTTTTGTCTTACCAAATTCTCAATTTGCCTCTCAGCCCTCTCAATTAGTGCCAATCTTTCCATTGCTAAGGCTTGACTACTGTTCTTCTCCTTCTGAGCCATTACAGCATCTGCACGTGCCTTGTCAGCCATCTCAGTGGCACGCTTTGCCTCTCTCTCAGCAATGCGGCATCTTTCTTGAACTTCATCAAACCTGCTGAACTCTGACTGGTATTTTTCTTCCAAATACAGCTTCTGCTGATCCAGCATTTTAGCTTCTCTCTCAAATGATTGTGCTCTGCCTTTAGCTGCTTCTAGTTCCTCATGCAAGTCCCTGATCTCATGTTTCAGGGTGGATATTTCAACATCATAACTCTTCATTTTCGACTCAGCTGCCTGTGAAAGACATTGAATACAAACAAATAAGACGGGAGAGGAAATCCACCTAAAATGTCAATAAAATAACAAGTCTCTTTTTAATTCTATCATCGACATCTATAAATTCTGTTCAACCGAGAAGCATAAAGACTAACATCCCACTATATATTATTTTAGAATGCATTTTATTTTCTCTAATCATACAAAAGTGACAAACAGAGACTCAATCAAATATTAGAGTAACGATGCCAATCGGTACATGGAATGTATATCATAGACGTGGTTGAAGTAAAAATGATTTAGAGTGCAGTTTAAATTCTCTTATCATACACGAGTGACAAACAAGAGACTCAATCAAATGTTGAGCAAATATGCCATTCCATACTTGGAATGTAATCATGTATATCATTATCATATATGTGGTTGAAGAAGTAAAATTTTTACCTTCAACTCTAGATTTAGCGTAGTGATGCATTGATCAGTATGCTCAATTTTGGCTGATTTTTCTTTGATTTCTTTCTCCTGCACAACAGAGGAATGGCGTCCATTGGAGCTACTTCAATGAAATTTTTATAACTCATAACTCATTCAGTAAAACAAACAGGTATTCTTACCTTTTCAGCCAAAGTAACAGAGAACTCGGCTCTCAAAGCATCTTCCCTTTCTTGTGTTTTCTTACTCGAACGTTCTTGAATCACAGATGCTTTCTCCAAAGCAACTTTGGCTTCTCTAACAGCAACGTCATATTTACGTTTCCATTCCCCTGCCTCTTCCTGAGCAGATTGAGTTTGTTCTCGAGCGGCTGCCAACCTAGCTTCAGTTGCACTGCACCTGGACTTTAATGTTGCTATTTCTGAACCAAATTGATCTTCCTCAGCCTTCTGCCTGGATAGAACTTGTTCACACTTTCTTTTCCAATCCAAAGCTTCTAGTTTAGAGGACTCCAATCCTTTAACCAGACCGGCGTTTTTCTCCTCTAAAGAGTTGTATTGACTCCGTAGATTATTCAAGCGATTCATGTAATCATCACTAAGTCTCTTCTTTTGTTCAGTAACATCCTCATACCGCTGTACGTACTCAGATCTAGTTTTTTCACTAGCTTCGAGTTGTTTACTCAAAAATGACATCTTATCTTCAAGTGAACGGCAATTTAGCATTAGAGAAGTCTTCTCAGATCCAATTTGGTCTACTAATTTCTTAGTCAAGTCTAGTATTGGGCCATTCAAGCTGCAAGCCAAATGAAAACAGTCCATAAAGATCTGAACTGAATGTCCACAAATGCATAGCGAATCACACCAAGAAATGTTACCTCTGCTGTAAAAACAGGGCTAATCTTCTCCATTTTCCTGGACCGTGGCAAGTTGATTCATATTCCGATATGAATTCCTCAATAATCTGTCATGAAAGGTTTATTCGTGTTTAATGTTTTAATAAGGCTATCCAAGTACCCATCATCATTAATTACTTTATCTGCTATTAACACTGTTTACATTAGGAGACTAAAGTAGCTGTACCAGAATGACATTGTCCATTTTAGCATCAGATGAGTGACAATATGCTCTCAGCTTCCTTTCCATGACTTGTATAGTGTTGGCACAGCGTGCTTCTGCTTTCATATATGCTTCCCTTTTGTAATCCTGCGTATTTGGCCAATCCAACACATTGGGACATGATGATATTTCTCACGGAAATCTTCAGAGATGAGATATAAGCAATATAAAAAATGACAAACGATGTTCAAAAACTTACATAACCTTTCCACAATAATTATGATATCTTAAAGCAAAAGATCACCTCAAAAGCCTTTTTGAAGAAGCTCAGAAGAAGCTTCTCGTATTTTTGTCTAACAGCACCAGCGCCTACTGCACCAGCATTAAACTGAGCCAGCGCCTTTTGAACAGCTTCATCATGCGCTTCCCTGAGATCACTCTATAGCACCTACTGTAAGATAAATTAATAAGATCCAGTTGGACTGTTGAATTTCAAATCTTACCTCTTCTGGAGGCTTTGAACTGTCGAAACATGACATGTACATCTCAGCAGCAGTGTCATACGCTCTGCGACACTCAGTTTCTTCAACACTCTGCACATTGTTAAGTTGTAATGCGTCAAAAAGTGTTAGATATGTGGTGGCTTTATCATAATATTAGACTAATGAACAGCTGTCTTTATCAATGTTAAATGCTAAATATAAGCAAAAGGTTGACGGCATCCAACAAACCTGCCATGAGGAAGATATTGTAGGCACAGCACCATTGTTCAAAGCAGCAAGATATGATTCTGTAATACCAACCAGAATGGGTCCGGTCAAAACAGTCCCGCCTACTTGCTTGGGCCTTGTTCTTTCGAAGACAAATTTCGTCAGGGCATCTAGGCCTGCTCTGAATTCCGGTCGCATTTTATCCATCTAGGCACAGCCGCACATCAGTAACGTTAGTTTGGTTTATATAGAGCATCAATGAAAAAAATCAACTCAATAAAGATTCCATGGAGAGTTTTGGTAAAAAAATACCGAAATTTGATCAAGCCGCTGTAGATCATTTTCATTGTTCAAAGGCCGAACAAGTGTATAACATTCTCTGTCTGGAAAAAGAGCTCTTATAGAGTCACGAATCTACACAAAATTAACAAATTCAGAGCAAGGGTAACATTTATAAATCACATATTGATTTGTCCCACAAAGCACATCCATCCACCACATTCTTTTATCATACCAAATAAGCGGGATGATATAAAGACTACACACCTCATTCTTCGAAGCTATATCTTTACCGTTGCCTTGAACTGGTCTTAGAGCAAGCTCCAAGTAATCGCGTGGTGTGATTCTTCTATCATCTTCGACAAGGTCTAAATAAAAATCCTACGAAATTTTGCATTTCCCAGAAATTAGGTGAAAACCAACAGTAAATTACTAATATAATATCTGATTTACTATTCCGTGTCTGATTTACCCTCAAGAGCCAAACAAAAATTGGGGAAAACTGTCCCAATTCAGAAGGCGTTGTCTTTCCTGAAGATGCTCTAACACGTATGTGTTTGGTCATTTGGGTCACAAGTGAGAGACGGTCAAGCGCAGCTTCATCAATACCACCCATCTAATTCAAATTATATAACAATAAAAGTCAGGTGTGTGAAATTGATGATACAAATATATGAATGATCCAACCGATACATAAAAGTACAAAGTTCAAGCAAATGCCCCAGTGAAACCCACCTGATTGTAAATAAACATGCTCGACAAAAGAACAGCCAGCGAAAATATCTGTGTGCTGTATGTGCCCTGTCATAAACCAAAAAATCACCAAATTTTAAGCTTCATGAAATTGTGATACGATGGATCATCCGACGGGAAAGACACTTTCATCAAAAATAAGAAAAAGAAGGTTACCGTTTGATCATAAGCATCAATTCCTTCACTGTCTAGCAATAGGAGATTATATTCAGTCCCATCAAGAGCAGTTCTCTTTATAGGTGCACTCCATAACCAGAGCCCTTTAGTGCATGGCTTGTGGGTTGAAGCTACTTGAAAGCCACTACTTCTACCAAGAAGCTGTAACAATATAGAATCACATAAGACAACCAGCAACATGGAACTAGTTGACATGCTTCCAGCCCAAAAAATTGAACTGAATATAGTGTAATACAATGAGTCTGGGCATTCCACATATCAGAAGAATAGTGACTAAACATATATTATTACAGAGAATAGTGATAAAATTGCATATAATCAAAATCCAGAAAGCTTGTTTTTACATAAAACTGCAAATGCTATTTAGAAATGTTATCTAGGCGTCGAGATCGTATCTCTAAAGCTGTATGTAATATAAATAAATTCATTCAGCCTACGGTGTAGCAAATTTCAGCCTACATTTTCCAAATAGCTTCAAGCCTTCAAGTCAAATCCCCAAACTATCAGAACAAACTAATCCCTAAAACTACATATAGCAAAAGCTACAATTAACATAGATAATCTACAGTGCTCAAAGTCCTTAAACCCTAAATATGACATAAAATCAAGATAGAAGACCGAACGAACCAATCTTTACCTGATTCAAAATAAAGCTCTTCCCTTGCCGAGCCCGACCACAAACAGACACCACACCAATCGGTCCTTTCACAAGCTGCAAAGCCGCAACCGCCTCCGGATCCATCCTAAACTTACCTTTCTCATCACAGTACACAAGCCTCAGCGGCCTCGCCGGCCCTGTAACAGGCGACGACGAAGACGAATTAGGCGACTGCGACGACACAGCCGGCGATGCTTCCGGTGTGCTACTGCCTCTGTTGAACAACCTCTTCATCTTCAATCGTATTCACTCTGACTCTCTTTCTCTCCTGCCGATCTGAACAGTCGATTTTTTAGGGTTTTGAATTTCTTCGCTTCTGGAGAAATTGAGAGATTTAGCGAGAGGGAAAAAGGTTAGCTTAGGAAAGGAAAATACGACGTGCGTAAATTACTATATTACCCTTCAAGCTTAATGTTAGCGTAGTTTAAACGCTCAAGGGTACAATGGACATTTGGCCATGTGATCGCTCTGGCAGTGTGTTAAAGTTGGATTGATAATGGACAGTAGATAAAGCTGTATAGATACAATTTTGTAATATACGTTGTCTTGACTTTTGATAAATCTTCTGAAAATATTGTTGTTATAAATGTCTCTGAACTTGGATACCTGTGAGCTAGGCTGGCATAGGAATACATTTACTTGACTAGCTTATTCCGATTTCCGAAATGCGGCTAGATGAAGTTGATGGGATCATCTCTTTTGGCGGCAACTCGTGGAGCTTCGGTCAGGGAAAACCCAAACAATCTGCAGTTGGTACCTTTGTCTTGGTTTCCATAAATTGCTGGTTGGATTGCTTTGGGGTGCATAGAGGCACTTTCAAGCTGATCGTGAGCCCGATGCTGACTCCGATGGCTTATGCTCGCCAGGAGATCTTTACCAAAGGTACGAGCATTGGAGGAAAACGGAGCAGGGTATTTGCTGAAGATTTCAAATTGAGGAACAGGAACCGGATGGCGGAGCTGATGCGCTTGGTGGGAATTTGAGATGGAAGCATCTGTTGATTGAAATCCCAAAGCAGATGGTGCTTGTTGAAGACTAGCAACTCGAACACCATTTAAGATTCCAAGGCCACCGTTGTTGTTATATGTTACATTCGTAGATGGAACCATGTAGGCGGGAAAGCTTGTATATTTTTCTTGACCTTGGAAGACCTGGTGGAATCGAGATGATTGACCAAAGCCAGAGGGACTCAATGAGGCAGTGGAGCTCAAGTGAGGGATCACGGATTCATTCCTAGTAAATTCCATCCCAAGTTTGTGTGGACCAGGAAAGCACCTTATTAGTTCCGATGGATATTGACTGTCCATTCCAGTAGAACCAGGGCATTTTATTTCTTGACCTTGCAAGACCTGAGATCTTGATGGTTCCCTGATTTCGGAACTTCTAACTCCGCCTGGCAAAAGACATTGTAATTAGGTGCATACGAGTTGGGTAGAGTACAAGAACTTCGAGAGACATTAAACAATGTTACATACCAGGAACTGAGTAATCCACACCATGCGCAGGAAAACCGCTCCTCGTCCGTTTTAGACTTGGTGAGATAATGTTACTACCAGGGAATGAGCTGCAGGGCTCTATTTCCCAGGGCGAGAGCCTGCCATTCTGCTGATTGCCATGTGCACCGTCCCATCTCACCTGAATGAACGCGCCACGCAGAAAAAAATTAACCACAATGTGCAAACATTATGCTATTAATATGTTCTCTTTATGAAGTGTATGGAAATTTATGTCTGCCTAAAAGTAGGCATACCGACAAGCATTTCCACCTTGAACCAGGCCATTTCGGATCCAGATCACTCATTCCCGTGATCATACCAGTAAGTCTAAAATTTTCATAAACGTTAGTCATTTTCATGCATAACAAAAACACTAGGCTACTTATATCGACTTTAATATAAGAAACTGGTGAAACCTTTTTTCAGCTGAATCTTCACCTTCAAAGCGCATTTTGAATCTTGCCCCGACAGAAATAGAATGGTGAAGGCCTCTAGAAAACTTGGAGATAGGTATGATAAAAGGCGATAAATTCCCCCTAGTGAATGATATATAGGTTAACCAGAATCTACATGACTAGTAAATGACTGATTGCGAGTACATAAGACAGTTAAGGCAATTGTACCTAGGATTGTAGTGAATACTGAAAGCTGTTTTTGCACAGATGGAATTGACCACAGCGGAAAAGTTATTGAGAGTTAACTTATGATTCCAACTAGCTGGGAATGGCGAGACACTTTTCACTTGAGCTGCTCGACGAATACCCAGCCTCAGTACTCCATCGCCACCCCTGGAGTAAATTTAACATGTCAAGACTCGAAAGCAAAAGTGAATATTCAAATCAGTACCTAAAAGTTGTGATATTCGTAGTAATTTCTGACCTAAGGAAAAGAACAGCATCTCCAGAGGCAATCCTTTTCATATTCACAAATGCACTCCAACCGGTAGTCAGTAAATGCCTTCTTGGTTGCCCTGATCGTTCATCATCATTAACAAAACGTCATCTATCCAACCTACTACAAACTGGGCAGCGAACAATTTTTATTAAAGATATCTACCTCGATAGATGTGTCTAAACCTCCATTCTTGTCCATGTAAATCTTTTGCAACGATCTCTTGAGAAGGTCGTTGCTGGGTATAATCCTATGGGAAAAAATTCATGGCACATTTAAACGCATTGACACCAGATCATCATAATTCATAGACAAGAGAGGAACGAATAGATAAGCAAAACGTACCAATGGTGGGAAACAATCTTCAGCAGCTCGACGAGGCACCGAAAATCCTCCATGAGTACTGGTATCAGATGCAGTTAGAGTCTTACAGAACATGTGAGGTGTAATGTGATTCACATCGCCCTCACAGCCATCTTCATCCCCGTTATCTTCAGTCATCCCATCCCTCCATCTCTGCTCAATCTATATAAGCAGCATTGCCAAGCTAAATGCATTTTCTGTATTCTAAACAATGTAAACTTAACAGCATAGCTATCCAACAAAAGTAACCAACCTGACTCTCGGGAACTAGAGTGACCTGTGCGAATACTTCATCAGTTTCAACCTCAGCCTGTTCATTACCAAATCAAACCAACCAAAATCATCTAACAAAATAACTCAATAAAAGACTAATGTTGAGAATACCATGCATCGGAAAACCAAGACAGATATGTATAAAGTAGCCAGTAGCGAGTGTTCCTAATACTAACGTTACACCGATTTCAAACAAGCATTTTTCCGCAAAGCTGAAATCTAAATTCTTAAACAACAAAACAAATGGGTGCAGAAGTACCTGGAGCTTGACATCAGTAACCCTGCAAAAGACATGTGGAGATAGATTCATCGCAAAAGAGGGACATTCAGGCAGCAGCTCCAGATGAGCTTGCGGAAAGTAAACAACACAACTCCCTTTCTTCGGCAGTGAAATCAAACGCCCAGCACACGCGTGCCAGAGCTCCAAGCACACTGAAGACGACAAGGCACTGTTAGGAACAGCAGCTGAAACAAGTAGAGGATGAGAACCTGATCCTGATGACACAGAAGACGTTGAAGCTGAACCAACTGCTGAGGAGGAGAGCGTCGCCGCCTCTTCATCCTCCTCACCCACTTCCCCAACCGCGTTTAAATCGAAACCACCCATTTGCTAAATCAATTTAAATCGGAACCGAAACCCTAACGAAATCAACAACCCTAGAAATCAACTGAAGCTGATGAAGGTTCAATCTTTTAACCTAACAAATCAAAATGGATGAAACCCAGAAGTAAAAATCCAAATTTTGATCGAAGAAACGCAGAATTGACACAGTAGATGAGTTTGAAGAGCTAGTAGCTGTGCACTGTAGAGTTAGATAGCCACTACAATTGTCTATACTAGACCTCCTCTTCTCAATGTCTGTCTCTCTCTGGTTCTTCTGTTGTTGGTTGATGTTTTAATCAATCAAAGTTAGAAAAGGACGCTGCTGCTGCTGCTGCTGCTCCTCCTGTTGATTGTCATCTACTTCACTGCTTTGTGTTTTGCCTTTCGCTTTCGTTTGTCGTCTGTAAAATGTTATTACATGATGATGCTCTGCTCTGTTCTGTTCTGCTTCCGGAACAGAGGCAGCTGATGCTGACGCAGAGCCTAGAGACAGATTGATGGATGATTGAAATATTATTGAACGAATCCTCCCAGAAAAAAACACTTATTGTTGTTTCTGTCATCAAACACACTCCCTCTATTTCCGGGCTGTGTTTTTGTACAAGTTTTGTTAAGTTGCACAAAGTGAAAACTTAAGCATTTAGCTAATCACTTTAAGGTTGTTTTAGTTACTAATTTGAAAGTTTAGAGAAAGGAAAGGACATGTGGGTCCTGAGGAGGAGAAGGCATTGAATTGCATATAGCCCAAATGCACTGTTCTCTATAGAAAGACAATGACCCTTCCCAAACCCTGCTATGCTTTAATAGTCTTTTGTACTTGTACATTTCATGCACCATCAAATCACACCATTAATAGGTTTCTTCTGTAAATGAAAGGGAAAGAAAGCAAGGGGTAAAATGGGAATTTTGAAAAGTTATGCTGACAGACTGAGAAAGATGGTTGTTTGGCTAAAGTGATGGAAGTTTGGCAGAGGGAAGAAGACCCTCGACGTTTACGCGGGTGTGCTTCTGCTTGGAACACTGAAGAGCTGCAAGCTGGAGCAGCATCTGCTTTTGTTGCGGTGGTTCTAATTTCTAAATAAGGTTCTGTTTGGCTTTACTCAATCTAAAGCTAGGGATGCAGAAAACTCAGACCGGACCGGAAAACCGGACCGGAAAACCGGACCGGAAAACCGGACCGGATCGGACCGGACCGAAATTTCGGTTTTCGGTCCGGACCGAACCGATTTCGGTCCTCGGTCCTAAAATTTTCAATTTTCGGTTTTCGGTCCGGTCCGGTTCGGTCCCAACAAATATTTGGTCCGGACCGAGGACCGAATTGTTTGAATGATGTTGGTAGTTGAAAATTTTCCAAATTTGCCCCCTTTCAAAGATTTTGTTCCCCATTTACCCCACTTCAAAGATTAATTCCTCATTTACCCCACTTCAAAAGATTAATTCCTCATTTACCCCAATTCAAAAGATTAATTCCTCATTTACCCTTGAATACTACTCCCTCCGTCCCATTTTGTTTGTCCAAAAGCACAAAATACACGGTAATTAAGGTAGAAAGAGGGTATGAAATGTGTGGTTGAGAATATATGATTAATAAATAAATGAGTAAAAAAATAGAATGTGTGGTGGAGAATGAAGGAAAGTGGACAAACTTAAGGGGACATCCAAAATAGAAAGTGGACAAACATTATGGGACAGAGGGAGTAATTGAAAATTGAAAATAATAAAATTAAAATTTTGAATACTAAAATTTGAAAATTAAAATATTAAAATAATCAATTTATCATATTAATTTTGACACCCATAAAAAAATATTAATTTTGACTATTTTACCATTTCATTAAAAATTTCAAAAATAAATATATTTTTTATACTTTTAAATTAAAAACATAATGAATTATTTGAAAGAGTAAATAGTTTTATTTTATCAATGATATTCCTTCAAAGTTATAAATTTACAGTCTTGTTTATATAAAAAAATAAATGTAAAATAATTTTAATAAATATCATTGATAAAATAAAACTATTTTTCTTTCAAATAGTTCAGTATGTTTTTAATTTAAAAGCATAAAAATATATTTAGTTTTGAAATTTTTAATGAAATGGTAAAATAGTCAAAATTAATATGATAAATTGATTATTTTAATATTTTAATTTTCAAATTTTAGTATTCAGGTTAAATGAGGAATTGGGGTTAAATGAGAAATTAATCTTTTGAAGTGGGGTAAATGAGGAATTAATCTTTGAAGTGGGGTAAATGGGGAACAAAATCTTTGAAAGGGGGCAAATTCGAAATTATCTCTTGGTAGTTTGGGTCTTGTCCTCTCATACTCTCAGTCTCATAGTATTGAAACCGAATGATGTTGGTAGTTTGGGTTATTGTTGAAGTTTGATTAGAATTGGATATGTTTTTTGGCCATATAAAATTGAATTTCAACAGGGATTTAATGGATGAATCGGTAAATTGAAAATGGATGTGACGTGTGAAGTTTGTCAAAATTTCAACAGGGATTATTCGGTCTTAGACCGGACCGGACCGAATTTGGACCGGACCGAATCGGTTCGGTCCGGTTCGGTCTTCGGTCCTTTTTCTATAAATAATTCGGTCGGGAGGACCGGACCGGACCGAATATTTCGGTCCGGTCCGGTCCAGACCGAATGTGCATCCCTATCTAAAGCTCATAGATTTACATTTACACAACCCTGTTGTTCTTCTTTACTGTCTAACGTCTATGCTGCATGCTGGCTGACCTAAAGGATTAGGTGTTGATTAAAAAGGGTTAGATTTGATGTGGTGGGTTTGAGTTTGTCTTAATGACATGTTTACTTAACTACCAAACTAGGCCTCAGATTCTTGAAATTCTTAGTGTTTGTTGGTCTATTTGATAAGGCTTGTGAAGTATGATGAGCCTGTGTAGTGAGTGCATTCGGACCCACTTGAGACTTTTTGCCAAAAGGAACTGATGAAAATGGCTGCTTTTCATATTATCAGACTTGTCTACCTTATTCTCAATTTTCATATTACTCAGTACCTTTGGTCACTTGGAAGTATTCATATTCATTTTCACAGCAGCTAAATCAGAAAGAACTGCACCAGACTTAGGGCACATGTTGGAAACCTGCATTGCGAGTTAGACATCAGTGCTCCTTGTTAGTCTGCAAATTCCCATTTGTTTTCCTAGTTATATGTCAGTCATATGTCTTCACTAATGCTTGCTATCCTTAAATTCTTTGATGGGTATTTGCATGCAGGGTTCGGAATAATGACACAATTCGATAATGGCCAGAAGGAAAGGCAGCAAGAATAAGCCTGCCCCCAAAGAAAATATAGCCAAAGCTGGATACCAATTAATAATGCCACTTCTGCAATCAGCGCTTATTGTAAGTTAACCCTCAGTCCATATATCAACAAGTGTATTAGAAAATCAAGTTTGCATTTTGCACCCAATTACCCACTCTCTTTTCAGCAAGTAGGTTCAGAATCTAAGGAGACATGCAGTCTGATTGAGGTCAGCCGGCAGTATAATCTCCAATAATTAAGATGTAAAAATAAGTGAAGTCTAACTTCAAGTTTTCAACAAACTTAATCACTGGGTCGGTGCATCATTTTCATTCCTGAAAAGTTATAAGAATATATAAATATTCTGAAGTGTATCCATCTAAAGTTTTAAAAAAATGGAGTGTATCCCATGTTCACTAAGAGATTTTATTACTCACTTGGTGGATTTAGAGTCGAGCTGCATTGTCACAGGGTCGCCGTTAACCAAATTAACATTCATCATAGCTCCAAACACTCCATCTGCATACCCAAAAAACAATACATTACTAAACCAAAGACTAAAATACAGAACACGAACTTTAGCAGTACCCTCCATCAACAATATATAAAACCACCTTTGATAGCATCCTCTTTATAAGATTTCCGAAACCTCTCAACAATAGATTCATAAAATGGCTTTGCTTTTAGAGGTGTCATAGCCACATGAAAATCAGGCTTGTTGCCTTTCAGCACTCCGTACAATGTGAACTGACTCACTGCATCACGCCACAAAATAATCAACTCTCAAAACCAACAAAAAGTTACCTCAGTTCATTGACAAGGCATAGAAAACAATCAACCAATTCATATTTAATCACAGACTACCTAATAAAACCTCGTAGTTCTTCTGCATCACCTGTAAACACGACATCAGGCCACAAATCAGATTTAATGCAAGATGCACCCTGAAATGAAATTTGTCAACTAATGAACCTACATTCTGATCCAAGGTTTTGACGTAGCTTCATTCGTAAACAATCGCATATTCAACACCTTTCTGCACCTGGAAGCAATTTCAAATCCTCTCAAAACCCCATAAAACCCTAACCGAATTCCAACTCAACAAACCACAATTTCAACATTTAAACAAGAAAAGGTGAAATCTTTACATGTATTCGGCGTCTGACTCAGCGTCTGACTCATGAACGCCGATAAGAACCAGCAGTCCAGGACCAATTTGAGAAACTATGCGTCCGTCGACCTGCAAATACATGAAATGGAGTTGAGCGAAATCGTAAGATTGAGAGGAAAGTCGGAGGCTTTTTGGTACCTCGACACTAGCGGAGACGACCCTTTGGACAATTGCTCTCATCGACTTAATCTCGAAGCTTCTTCTTCGATGTCGGATTTTGGGGTTTGATGAAGAGATTGTTTTGAAAAGGTTAAGTTTTGAAAGATGAAATGGGCTTAACATGTTTGTCATCTTGAGCTGAGACTACCAAAAATGTTACAAAAAATTGAGTTTCAGGGCTCCTCTTTTTCTTTTTTCTTCTTTTTTTGAAGGATTTCAGACCCAGGTAGTGGGTGCCTAACCATTAGGCCAACCCCACTTCGTCATGACTCCTCTTTTGTATCCTTTTCCATAGTGCTTTAATATCTTGTATTTATGCACACGAAGAAATGAGGGACAGAATCAAAAACGTGACAAGAAGAGAGCAAGTAGCTATGGAACTTATATTTATGTTACGCATGTATGCAAACTCTTGGAGCAATGCAAACTCTTGGAAGCATTTTTGCTTTCAATAGCTAGATTATTTACCAAGGGCATGCTTCTCGAGTCCAAAAACAAGGCTTGGTCAGTGGCCAACACCCGAAGGTTGGACTCGAAATTACTGTAATATGCGTGATCGAATACAAAAGGTGTAATACATTCTCACCTACTTGCAAAAAATCACATATCCTCCATCAAAATTTCCCTACAAAACTGTAAACACAATATTTCGTATAAAAACAAAATAAAGGACAAATGATTTGTTTATTGATTTCAGAAAGTTTTCGTGTACAATCTCTATTTCTTCCTCTGATTCTACTACGTAATAGACTGACTACTGTGTCGTCCACTTGAGTAGTGTGCGCAGTTGAGATATGCTTCGCGTGTTTCCACGTAGCAAACTTGATCTTCTTGAGAGGCTCGCGATGACTTAATCTCTCTTGAATGTTATTTGTTCCTTCAGCAGACGGCACGATTTTAGTGTGCTTGTTGACTGCTTGGAGGGATGATTGTTGTAAAGAGTTGTTTTAGATTTTTCTGTAGCACGTGCGTTAGTAACTTGAGTGACACGCGTAAACAGCTGTTATGTTGCGTAAGCGAGGGTCGCGATGACTTTGTTCTCACTTCAGCGTTTGAATAGCACTAGCAGGCTGTACAATTTGTGTACTTGATGACTGCTTGCAGTTAGGGTTTTCTCCAGGAATTATGTGTAAGCAACTTGTCTATAGCGCTAGTGAGGGTCGCGATGACTTGAGTCTCACGTAAGCGCTTGACTTCTTTGAGTAGTTGTAGCAGGCGGTGCGTTGTATGCACTTGTTGACTGCGTAAACTGAGGTATTTGTATAGCTTTGGCAGGCGGTACGTTTTGTGTACTTGTTGACTGCACGTGCTGAGTTGCTTTGCTTGGGCAGACGGTGCGTTTGTGCACTTGTTGACTGCATAAGCTGGGATTTCTCAGAGAAGTTTTCTTTATGAATTTTCTGGATCCTTTCAAATGAACAAGAACATTCTATTTATAGGGAAAAATCCCTACTGGACTGGGCTTGATTTGCGGGCTTGTTCGTGGCCCAATGGACTAGTGACCCATTTACTTTATCGGATCAGCCCAAAATAATTAAATTGAATTAAACTAATTCAAAATAACTATTTAATATTTATTTTTCAGCACTAAATTTTTAGTGCCTACAAATTGCCCCCTCAGGATCATGTCACGTGCAACATTTGAGTGTTGTTTAGTGGCGTGGTCCTGACCATTTATGGTGGTGGAAACGGTGTTAACCGACTTCTAGATCTCCGCCGTAGCGTAGCTCAGATTTGAATTGATGTAATAATGACGCTATTCGTGCCATGGTTTGTATCAGCTTTGATAATGCTTATCTTTAGGACAGTAAATTGGAGACTTTTGCATCTTGATTTTGATAATGCCAATTCTTGATTTCTTTTTCCTCCTTTGATAATCTTGATTTACTGATAATGATGTTGCTTTAAGAATTATCTTGACAGCAAACTTTTTAGAAATTGTCCTCACTATAAACAAGGCCGCATCCTGCTTCTTTACTCTTGCTTTTGTCTAAGTCGATAAATCACTCCCAAAATCAGCAACAGTGTTCCGTCAAATTTAGTTTTGAGCGCAAGTTGTTGCTGACTTTTCGTTGCGTTTTTTTTTAATTGGCAGCATCGGACATGGATCCTCTAAGTATTTTCGATGGAGTTGGTGATGTCTCAAGTTTGACATTGATTCTCTTGTTCTCTTTTAATTTACTGTTGCATCATTATTTTGCCGACTTACTGAAACAAGTTGTATAGTCCCTCGGATTTGCTTTTGATTATTGCTGGACGTTGATTTTGCTGTGGTTGATTGTTTTGTGATTGTATGTGAACAAGTTGTTTTGATTTTGCAACCTTCCTTTAATAATCTTCACAGTTGTTTTCAACTATTGTACGGACTTTCGCCTTGCTCAGCTAGTTACCTCATGTCTTTGTTATCTAAGTTTTTTGTGGGTTTTGAAGATGTTTTCTGCTGTCTTGTTTTCATCAGAGTTTTTCATTCAAAAGTTGTTGTCGACATTGCTTGTCACCGCTGCAGATCATAACATTGCTTCTGCTTGTGTTGAAGTTCGCACTTGACCCCTTTTTTTTTGTACCAATATATTTTGCAGGGATGCACCTCTATCAAGAGTCCTCAATTTATGAGTATGTCAAGATTTGATTTTGTTTAGCTGAATGATATGTTCTCACATCGGTTTCGTTGACAGATTGCATAATTTGACAACAGCTCTCTATGTTGCACCTTGCTCATGCATCCTTATCTATTGTTTATCAATTTTCTTGTGTTTTGTTGTTGTTATGCTTTGTCCTTTTTGTTCTCTTTGTCGAGACCAATTCAGGCTAGCCATCCTTTTTTTGTATATATTCTGTTGGATGTCTTTTGCTGTAACTAGTCCGGACCATGTTGTGTAGTGCTGGATTGGTTAGACTATCAAACTCAAGCTGTTGACTTCAGATTAAATTCCGGACACAAGGTAGCTTGTTGACACCTCTTTTCTTTATCCATATATATTGCTGTGTATTATAGTTGTGGGATTTATGCGTAGGTATTTGGTTGCGTTTATGCAAGTTGATCAAGAATTTTTGGCAATAACATCGTTGGGAGGCTGGGGATCTTGATGCTTTTTAAGCAGCGGTACCCCCCAGCACATACTTCCGCGGTGGATGCTTGTCAACGAAGACCATCGTTGGGAGGCTGGGGATCTTGATGCTTTTTAAGCAGCGGTACCTCCAGCACATGCTTCCGCGGTGGATGCTTGTCAACGAAGACCATCGTTGGGAGGCTGGGGATCTTGATGCTTTTTAAGCAGCGGTACCCCCAGCACATGTTTCCGCGGTGGATGCTTGTCAACGAAGACCATCGTTGGGAGGCTGGGGATCTTGATGCTTTTTAAGCAGCGGTACCCCCAGCACATACTCCCGCGGTGGATGCTGTCAACGAAGAGCATCGTTTGCTATAAAGTTGATGTTGTCAGCGTTGCTGACCCTCGCTTGCGATAAAGTTGATGTTGTTTCTTTGCTCATAATGAAGTTGAAGTCTACACTTGCAATTGTTGTTGATACTTCTACCGTTGTTGATGTCGCCACAATTCTGAGGTTGAAGTTGAGGATGTACTGCAACCGCTACCGCTGAGGATGTACTGCAACCGCTAGCTGAGGATGTGCTGCAATCGCTACACTGATGATGTGCTACAACTGCTAATGCTGACGATGTGATGCAACTGCAAACGTTGACGCTTGTCCTGCAACCGCTACCGCTGAGGATGTACTGCAACCGCTAGCTGAGGATGTGCTGCAATCGCTACACTGATGATGCGCTACAACTGCTAATGCTGACGATGTGATGCAACTGCTAACGTTGACGCTTGTCCTGCAACCGCTACCGCTGAGGATGTACTGCAATCGCTACACTAATGATGTGCTACAACTGCTAATGCTGACGATGTGATGCAACTGCTAACGTTGACGCTTATCCTGCAACCGCTAGCTGAGGATGTACTGCAAACGCTACTGCTGGCACCGAGCTGCAAACGCTACTGCTGGCACCGAGCTGCAACTGCTACTGTAGATGATGACACTGCGCTGCAATCGCTGGAGTTAAAGTTGACATTTGCCTTGCTACTGGCAGTGTTATGACAACCGCGGGTTTTGATTATGCAAGTGGAAGCACTGGTGATCCAACCACAGACGTGTATGCCATCAGCATTGGCGATCAAGTTTTTTTTTTGAGCCGTTCACAGTTTTTACTCGTGCGGGCCAGGAGCATTTTTGCGTGTTTAGTGGTGGCTGCACTTGAATGTTTGATCAAGTTGCCTACGTACTTGCAAAGATTCGCAAGATCAAGCCTACGTAGTTCGATTGTAAGCTGTTTATTCTCTTGCTTAGGAGATTTGCACAGTTTAAGCTCTTGCTCAGGAAATGTGCAGTTTATGCTCTTGCTAAGGAGGTTTGGGCAGTTTATGCTCTTGCGTAAGAGATTTGGGCAGTTTACGCTCTTACTCAGGATATTTGCGCAGTTTATGCTCTTGCTTAGGAGCGTTGCAATTTAGGCTCTTGCTTAGGAGCGTTGCAGTTTAGGCTCTTGCTTAGGAGATTTGGGCAGTTTACGCTCTTGCTCATGAGATTTGGGCAGTTTACGCTCTTACTCAGGATATTTGCACAGTTTAAGCTCTTGCTCAGGAAATGTGCAGTTTATGCTCTTGCTCAGGAAATGTGCAGTTTATGCTCTTGCTTAGGAGGTTTGGGCAGTTTATGCTCTTGCGTAAGAGATTTGGGCAGTTTACGCTCTTACTCAGGATATTTGCGCAGTTTATGCTCTTGCTTAGGAGCGTTGCCAGTTTAGCTCTTGCTTAGGAGCGTTGCAGTTTAGGCTCTTGCTGAGGAGCGTTGCAGTTTAGGCTCTTGCTGAGGAGCGTTGCAGTTTAGGCTCTTGCTGAGGAGCGTTCTTCTGAGGTTGCTTTAGGAGTTCTTTTGTTACAGAAGTTCATCGGGAAGAAGTCTGCTAATGTCCTTGGACGTAATGCATCTTGTTTCAAGTTTTCTTTGAGAAGCGCACGCTGCGGGGTAACTTTCTTTGCCCTCTTTTTCTTAGAGTGACATGGCTTCTTCCTGCCCCCAAGTGTATTTGGCGTTTGTGGCATCCTTTGGTTTTCTGGCTTTCTTAGCTCTTTTCGCGCAACTGCAGTCCATTCTACATCTTGAATGTTTTGTGTAATGCCCCCAGGTGTCTCCATTGTTGGCTTAGTCTGCATTGGCCATTTTTGCATCCATACTTCTATCGGCGTAAAGCTACCAAACTGAATGCTGCATTTGTGAAGTGGTTTAGGACATGCCGTCGTCAAATTTTGATGTGCTTCTATTGCATCGTTTACGTCGAGGAGGATCTTCCCGTCATTGGACAATCTCATGATCGGTTCTTCTTTAGGGTGCTTAGATGATGGCTGCTTAATGATCTCCTTCTCCAACAAGTCATCCAGCATACTTGGCAAGTCGGAGTCTGGAAATGAGTACTTCTTTATTTGTAGTTCCTTGTGAGTAAGCTTCTTACGTTTGGAGTCTTTTGCAGCAACATCTTTCTTTATGTTCACCTTAGGCTTCGTCGAGCAGCTGCTGGTGCTTATAGTTAATACCTCCTCATATGCGCTTTCGTCGACGTTGTCAATGTTCGAATCCTCCTCAACGGACGCCTTTGAGTATGACGAGTGAGTATTTTTGTGCTTTTTAACCATTATTTCCATGTCATGAGCACGCGTTGTCAATTCCTGGAAGCTTCTTGGTTTAATTCCTTTTAGGATGTAAAGAAGTTCGTAGTTCATCCCGTCAATGCACATCTCCACAGCTGACTTCTCGCTGATGCGGTCTTTGCATTCAAGGCTTAGTGCACGCCAACGATTGATGTAGTCCACGACAGGCTCGTCATCCTGTTGCTTAATGCTCGCCAATTCGCTCATACTAACAATGCGTCTTGCGTTGTAGAATTTGTTCAGAAACTCTTGCTGCATTTGGTCCCAACTGTTGATGGATTCCGCGCCCAAGTCCGTATACCAGTCGAATGCGATGTCCTTTAACGAGCGTACGAATTGCTTCACCAACAAATCACCCTCGGTTCCTGCGTTACTGCATGTCTCCACGAAGTGAGCAATGTGTTGCTTTGGATTGCCATTGCCATCGAATTGCTGGAACTCGGGAGGTTGATAACCCACGGGCATGCGCAATCCATCGATTCTTCTTGTGTGTGGCTTGATATAGCACGGACCGCTGGAGGAGTTTCCACCCGTATGCATTTTTACTGCATTTGCCACCATAAGTTGTAGCTGCTTCTCGTCGCATGTGATGCTTTTGTTCTTCATAACTTCTTCTGGAACAATCTTGTGTGCGTCATTATCATCCAATGCGGCTTCGTGATCAGCTACTGCAGGCTTCTTCTTTTGACATAGCTCGCTCACCTCTTTTTCAAGATTTTCTAACGTCTTGTTCTTTTCCTCGTTGTCCTTTATAACCAGCTCAAGCATCTTCCGCGTCTCTGACATTTGCTCTTCAATGGTCTTCACTCCTACTGTCATAACCGAAGCAGTGGAAATTTCAGTCTTTTGTTGCGGTGACGCCTTCGTGTTTGGTGAAGGTGCGTTGACGACTTCATTGTTTGCGCTCCTTTGGCATGGTGGAGAGTTGGAAGCAATCAGATCGGATGCTGCTGCGGCAATGGATGCAGCGGAATACGTGCGTTCACGGGTTGGTTTCTTAGCAGCATGCAAGTCAGCAGTAGCCGCATTAACAACGACTTTACGCGCCATGCTTCTTGTGCAGACGTCAGTTTGTTGTACGTTGCTGAAGGTTTGTTGCGCTTCAACAGCTTTCTTAGGATTGCGAAGATTGGTTGGCTGTGCAGACATTGATGTAGTGGAGTTTGTCACGTTGTAGAGATGAGAGGTAGAGATCTTCACGTCGGGTTCACCAAATTTGTAAACACAATATTTCGTATAAATACAAAAGAAAGGACAAATGATTTATTTATTGATTTCAGAAAGTTTGTGTACAATCTCTATTTCTTCCTCTGATTCTACTACGTAATAGACTGACTACTGTGTCGTCCACTTGAGTAGCGTGCGCAGTTGAGATATGCTTCGCGTGTTTCCACGTAGCAAACTTGATCTTCTTGAGAGGGTCGCGATGACTTAATCTCTCTTGAATGTTATTTGTTCCTTCAGCAGGCGGCACGATTTTAGTGTGCTTGTTGACTGCTTGGAGGGATGATTGTTATAAAGAGTTGTTTTAGATTTTTCTGTAGCACGTGCGTTAGTAACTTGAGTGACACGCGTAAACAGCTGTTATGTTGCGTAAGCGAGGGTCGCGATGACTTTGTTCTCACTTCAGCGTTTGAATAGCACTAGCAGGCTGTACAATTTGTGTACTTGATGACTGCTTGCAGTTAGGGTTTTCTCCAGGAATTATGTGTAAGCAACTTGTCTATAGCGCTAGTGAGGGTCGCGATGACTTGAGTCTCACGTAAGCGCTTGACTTCTTTGAGTAGCTGTAGCAGGCGGTGCGTTTTGTATGCACTTGTTGACTGCGTAAACTGAGGTGCTTTGTATAGCTTTGGCAGGCGGTACGTTTTGTGTACTTGTTGACTGCACGTGCTGAGTTGCTTTGCTTGGGCAGACGGTGCGTTTGTGCACTTGTTGACTGTGTAAGCTGGGATTTCTCAGAGAAGTTTTCTTTATGAATTTTCTGGATCCTTTCAAATGAACTGGGAGTCCTCTATTTATAAGGAATAAATCCTTATTGGGCTGAGCTTGACTTATGGGCTTGTTTGTGGCCCAATTATACAAAATAATTAAAATGAATTAAAATTTACTATTAATTCAAATAATCATTTATCTTTATTTTTCACCACTTTTTTAATGCCTACAGTGTCATTTTTTTAGAATTTTGAATTCTTTTTCCCTTTTTTCTGATTGGCTGGCTTTTTGAATAATAATATTTTTAAAACATGGAGGACGGAACTGTAAAAACTTCCGAATCTATAATATTCTGTATTCGACACATGCTGCCAAAATATTTACATGAAATATTTGACTATAATCGTTTCTATAGTTGACAATAAAGATGGAGATGTTTTTCCCAACCCAAACCGAGTTCAAAACTACCGAAGACCCCAATTGTATTTTCAATTAATTATATAGAAATACATTTCGTTAAATCCATCACCCCGCGCACAGCGCGGATCAATACCTAGTTAACATTTATTAATGAAGATAATATTGGCTATCGGAAAAAATGAAGATAATATTGCAAACAGAATTTTGTAAGAAGAGGAAATGCTTAGTAATACACTTTAATCTGATGGCACATTGAAATCAACAAAATTTGTATGTAATAAATATGTAAAAAATAATATTTTATGTTTAATAAATAATTAAAAATAAAACGCCGGTGTCGCAAACTATCAACATTCTTTCAATAAATAATTTGAAGTATGGTTTAAATCTTAAATTGGTTTTTTATATTAGAAGTATTATAAACAAGTTAAAAATATGTCATTGTTATATTCGTCTGATGAAATAATTCAAAATCAATGTACGAGATAAGTCCTGGTTATCAAAATAGTTTTCTTTTAATTAAATATTTGAAGGTGTGCGCTTGTTATGCTGCATAAGTTTAGGGAACAAAATTAACTGAACTAGATATTTAGGGGGCATTTATTCGAATTGTAATTCGTATTTTGGTTTTTTGGTAATTATATTATGTCGACTCTCATGACAAACAATTTTATTTTATAAATAAAATTTACGTTAAATAAAAATGTTGTTCACACATATGTTAAGGTCTCTACTAAACTTAGAGGGTTTTCTATAAATTAAAAACACTCAACTTTGTTTCGGTATTGAGTAAATCGTTAGTCTCTAATTAAATGCTATAAATCTATTTCTTAACTTGGTAACGAAACATATTTGTACATGCGAGAATCAAACACACATTCTTATTCAAAAATTGAATTATTTGTTTGACTTCAAATATCTTCCTATTAAGAATTGGGGAGTGGTATTTGACAGTTCCACTTCTCAATTTTCAATTTAGTCCTTCATCTATTAGTTAATTTCAATTCAACTTTTCACATACTTTAAGTTACATTTAATGCACCCAAATTTTATATTTGCACAATGTGCATCAAAATGTTATGAAAATGCACCCAGATTTGCTAAACTATAAATATTAAAAATTGGACTATATACCCTCATCATAATAAATTTGAGATGAGGGTTCACAAATAATTTTAAAACAAAACGGTGTAAACACCTCAGATCAACCGACACAACTTCTACCATAATTCAAAACATCTCAATCCCTAACACTACAAACCTGTAATTTTATTTTGCTCACTCGCTCTCTCGCCACTTCCTCTAAATCCCAATTCCCAATTCAATCTCTTCAATCGATTTTGGGCGAAGACGAGCAAGAAGAGACGAGAAGCGATTTTGCGAATTTGAGAGGAATTTCACCAGCGCCATGGCCTTCAGCAACGGACTCAGATCTGCCTCAAAGCTACTCACCCAACAATCACTCCTTTCCAAATCCGATCAGTTTAACTATTTCTTCATCATCTGCCTCTTCACATTCTCTGTAAAAACCGTTCTCTTCGCAGATCATTGTCACTTCGTTTCCAATCCTCTTTTCATTCTAAATCAATCATCTTTTTTCGGGTAGAATATTTGATTTACACAATTAGTTTCGCTAATGTCAAAACCCTAACCTTACTTCATTCCTGGTTGTATGGGAGTTGGCTGTGACGCTATTTGTAAATTTAAATGTTACATGTTTCAAAACATGTTACACTTTGACTTCTAATAGCACATGTTAGACTGTGCGGCGAGTACTAGTGATAATAAATTCTTAATCATTGAAGATTAAAATATATGAAAATTCTTCATATAGAAAGACTATAAGTATATAAATAAAAACCGATTCCTAAAATCTCTGTAACCGCTTTGATTAGTTTTATTTATAGATCGGGCCGTTTTTTAGCCTTCTCACTTTAAATTTTCGCTCCCTCTGACAATTTTTTCAATTACTTCAGTTCACACAAACTTTCTAAACTCTCTATATATTGTTATGACCATCTATCGTTGTCATTCAAACTAGAAGTAGAAGAGGAGGTAACATAGAGATAGCAAAAGGCACCGGCTTCATCTCAATAATCTGGTTTGGTATATCTACTATTTTATAATTATTTATTAAAACTAATTGCGTCTAATCTAATTCTTCTAAGTTGTGTTGTTTGCAGTGTTCATCATTTTTATGCTAATTCCTGACTCATAGCGTGGTTGATTTGAGACGATTAGGATTTTTTAATTGTTTGATTTTTGTTAGTTGGGTTTTTTGTTTTCCGGAGATTTACTGAATTTTTGAGGTGAGAGAACAAAAGCAACAATTTCTCTCACCTCCGATTTCGAATTTCTCTTACCTCCATGTGGCACAATCTGTACCCCAAAAGCAAACTCAACCAACGGTCATGATGGGGGTCTCAGGGTCTCACCCCTTAATAGGGGTCTCAAAAGAGCATCCCTCAGGTCATCCAACCTATTAAAACTACATTTATACAACACTCCCCCTTTGGATGATTACCAAGATTTTTTTGGGAGGATTTTTCTTATTCTTAGTTTTACATCCAACAACATTATATAGTCAAGTACAATCAGATAACTACTTAATAAAAGAGCATTGAAAGACTTAAATGCCAAAAATCATCCATGGAACCTATTAAAACTACATTTATAACAATACTGAAGTTAAAAGAAGCTATTCTACCACATGTTTATCCAACTTTTTGCTTAGATGGTTGGATTAAAAATATGTATTATTTTTTATGATTAAAGATTCCTCAAATTAAATATCTATTGTTCCATTGCGATTAAGAGTTTATATTCGAATAACTACTCGGGAAGTATTAATTGAGAATTTTAAAGGGTTGGATGCGTCATCGGACGTTGATTTCTCAACATATCATACTTTCCTAATAAGGTCATTTAATCACCCCAGGTCGGACCAAAAGCATCTAAGTCAGCACCCACAAGATTTCGTCGGTAACGAGGCAACTGAGCTCAAAAGGTGTTCCTCATACCTGAAGTTCAACAACTTTGCAAGGGATTAAAATGACTCATCCAATAGCCTAATGAGCTTGTGCACACCCCCATTAATTAAGCTATGATAGTCTAGGAGCCCACTGAAAACATGCAGCAAAAAGGACAAGTGACTGAGTTACAAAGGGCAGCAACTCTTCAATCCATGTTGAACTTTAATGAAATCAGGCCAGCTGCTCCAAAAGGATGTCACGACTCATTAAGAAGTGTCTAGGATCCCCTATCACCAAGGTCAAAGGTGCTCCAATTGAAACAATCAAGAAGGTTGAAGAGACCCTTAACCAAGCATTAAATGTTGCAGGAGTTACTAAATCTGGAGTTGTTGGGAAAGTCATGCCCGACAGTACTAAAGGAGTTCATTCCCTACCATTTTGATCATCCTCGTATCATCAAACACCTAAATAAATTGTAGCCTATTGTCTCTGGCCATTTGGTCAAGTATTGAGTAGTGTAGGTCAGTTTAAGTATTGTTAGATTTTATCGAGTTTATTCAGAATTTCTTTTGAAATCTCCAAACTATCATGGTCTTGCCATTGACTTTCTTTATCATTCAATAATAAAACTTCCGCTGATCTTATCATTTGAGCCCTTATTAGAAGCTTTTAAAATTAATTGGATTGTTGAATGAGGATGACGAGAATTGTTGTAATTCTTATTATTAAAAAAATTATTTATTTTTTTCAAAAAGTATCAATAGGGATCTATCGCAACTAAATACTATGAGTACAAATACGAAATCGTTTTGCGCCTTGTAAAGATTTTGTGAAATTTATTCTGATAAATAAAAACATTAAGATAAAATATATTTTCAATAAGTAATTATCACGCTTCTCCCCATTTGTACCGTATTATGAAATTATCATAATGACCGTTTAAAGGAAGGTATCTATTCCACAACCACGGACCAGACTCTTTGATATCCCAATCACATTTTCTTTTGCAAACTTCATGATCTCTACTATGAACATATGCAAAAAATTCACGATAACAGGCACGACCAGAATCTTGCCATGTAACCACACATTTACATTTGGCATCACGAAAAAGAGGTTTCTTACAATCAAATGTCAACGAGTCGAGCGTCGAGAGTGTCTTTGAAATAACAATTTTACTCATGTTATGTGTGTTCTTGCACACAACATCGATAGTTTGCCAGGGAATGGTGTTGCGTACCTCCACTTTCACGTCACACTTCACAATCCATGTAAAAAATAGAAGTTTTAAAAATACAGTCAAGATGCTATTATGTTTATTGTTCATTTTGCTTTTAGATGATAATATTTATCTTTGCGTATTTATAATCTATATACAGTATTCAATATATTAGAGAAAAAATTTAGGATGGCTTGCAAATCTTTGTGATCACGTGAGACATGTGGTCTCATTTTTTTTCTTACTAAGTCTAAACATGAGATTTGAATTAAAAATAACTTCAACTGTCCATGATTTTCAAAAATCTAACCATAATTTTTAAAGATATCTTTATCCTCAATATTTAGATTAATCAAATAAACGATTGAGATTATCGTCTCCCTTGATCTTAACTTTCAAAAATTATACTCCCTCCATCCCAATCACTTTGTCACGTTTCCTTTTTTGGCGTCCGAAAACAATTGTCATATTTCCATAAATGGAAACTTTCTTTCTTACTTTTACTCTCACAACTAATATTTATCATATATTTTATTCTTTCACATATTCTCTTTCATACTTTATCTCCTCACAACAACTCAATACCTTAAAAACCGTGCCCAAACCCAAATGTGACAAATGAGTTGGGACGGAGAGAGTACTATACTATAGTTAAAGATCTTGTGAGACATGCTATATAATGTAGGATTGTAGGACAAAATCGTTACCGTTGATTTGATTCATCAACGGTTGAGATAAAAGATGATTTTAATTAAATTAGGCGTTTGGATTTGCGAAAAACTTGGGGCGGTTGGATCTGACTGTTGTTTTACTTCAAATCAACCATTGAATTATTTATTAATCAATTAATTGAGAATGTGTCACACTGTCCTACGAAAAGAATCGATCCTTCTAAGTTCTTACCCTACTAGACCAATATGACACGTTAAATGTAATAAAAATATATTATAAAATAGAATGCACAACTAGATAGCTAGTTCCAAGTACAAATGTTTGAAAGGGAGAAAGTTACATTTTAAAATGTATTTAATTAGTAAAAGTATGTTTCACGTGATATAGTTTGTTTGATTTTACAATTGAATGTATCGCACTTTTATGAAATTATAAATATGCATTAAAAAATTATTTTGTATTTTTTTCTTTTCAGAGTCGATATGAGATTATATGCATGATTAATGACTCAATCGTTAATTTAATGGATTTCCGTGCAAAATATCAGACAAATTCGAAGATAAATCATTTATCACGGATTAAGAGAATCATCATATATGTTACAAGTTCTCATCTGTTAAAAATGCCTCCTTGTCCCATAATGGTGATTTGGAGAGAATGTGCTTCAAGGGAGCTTCTAAAAGAGCTCCTATTTTTCTCTAGTCCCACACCTTTGAGTTCGATAAGAACTAGAGAATTTGTAGATATAAAACTAGCTTGAAATTCTCATTTGTAATCATCCCAAATTTTGTACTCTTCTTCCTTTTGGAGGTTTTAGTGAAGAGTTTGCAGCGGCGTCTGAGGAGTAGGTAACATTTACCGAACCTCGTTAAATTTTCTGTGTTCTTTATTTTCTGCTTTAGTTTTTCCTTTTAGTAGATGTATTTTTCAATAGCGTTGTTGGTCGGGTTAGTTTTGAGGCTTATCCACAACATTAGTGGATAGTGACAACTTTGAGTAGGGAAAACAAGCCCGAGTTTCCCAACAATTGGCATCAGAGCCGAAGGTTCAACCTAGGCCTTTGTCCGCTGTGTCGCTGTTGAAGATATAACTGTGTTGGAGTCCAAGTGATGGCCGATCAGAAAGCTACTCAAACGAAGGGTCAGTCGTCCTCGTCTTTACTGGGGAGGCCAGCGATGATGTCTGCGAGGTTTGAAGTGGAGAAGTTTGACGGGACAGGTCATTTCGGGATGTGGCAGTGTGAAGTACTAGACGCGTTGTTCCAGCAAGGTCTAGACGTTGCCATCGAAGAGGAGAAACCAGAAGGAGCAGACGAAGGGGAGTGGAATCACATCAACCGAATGGCGTGTGGTACAATCCGCTCGTGCCTGTCAAAGGAGCAGAAGTATGCGTTCATGAAGGAGACGTCAGCAAGCAAGTTGTGGAAGGCGTTGGAGGACAAGTTCATGAAGAAGAGTGGTCAAAACCGGCTCTATCTGAAGAAGAAGTTGTTCCGTTCGAGTATCTTCCTGACACCACCATCAACAACCACATTACGGCTTTCAACCAGCTAGTGGCGGATCTGCGCAACTTGGAGGAGACATTCAAGGATGAAGACTTAGCCTTGATGTTGCTAGCCTCACTTCCTGATGAGTATGATCATCTGATCACGAGTCTGCTTATTGGAAGAGACAAGGTGTCATTGGATGAAGTATGCACCGCGCTGTATAGCTACGAGCTGAGGAGAAAAGACAAGAAGGAAAGCAAAGGTGGAGCCTCAGAAGCATTAGCTGTCAGAGGGAGATCACAAACGCCGCAGAAGGGGAAGAGAGGAAAGTCTCGTCCCAGAGGGAAGCTTGCTAAAGACGAATGTTCTTTTTGCCATGAGAAGGGGCATTGGAAGAAAGACTGTCCCAAGTTGCAGAAGAAGAGAAAGGCAAATCAACCGATGTTTGTGTGCAGAAGGAAGTGATGAAGATTTTGCATTGACGGGTTCATCAAAGAGTTCTCAGTCAGGAGGCTGGATCTTGGATTCAGCATGCACCTTCCATATGACTCCCAACAGGGAGTGGTTCTTTAATTTTGAGGAGCTAGATGGTGGAGTTGTTTATGGGGAATGACAGTCCATGCAAGGTTAGAGGAATTGGTGATGTCGACTGAGGAATGAAGATGGATCAACCAGAGTGGTGACTGACGTTCGGTATGTTCCAGACATGAAGAAGAATCTCATTTCATTGGGAGTCTTGGAGTCCAAAGGCTACATGATTGTTATGCAAGATGGGAATCTGAAGATCATTTCTGGAGCACTTGTGGCGATGAAGGGTGTTAGAAAGAATAACTTGTATTACTATCTTGGTAGTACAGTTATTGGAAGTGCAGCAGTGACGCTCTCAGAAGAAGAGAAGGATGCTGAAGTTACTAAGCTTTGGCACATGCGTCTAGCTCATGCTGGTGAGAAGGCATTACAGATCTTGGTGAAGCAAGGTTTGTTGAAGGGTGCAAAGACCGGCAAGTTGGCTTTCTGTGAGCATTGCGTGCTTGGAAAGCAGAAGAGAGTGAGCTTTGGAACTGCAGTACATAACACCAAAGGCATTTGGACTATGTGCACACAGTTTGGGGACCGACGAAAACATCATCGATGAGCGGTGGTCATTACTATGTCACCTTTGTGGATGATTTCTCAAGGAGAGTGTGGGTGTATATCATGAACAAAGAGTGAAGTTCTAGAGAAGTTTCTCAAATGGAAGAAGATGGTGGAGACTCAAACTGGCAGAAAGGTGAAGCGTTTGAGGTCTGACAATGGTACGGAGTATACCAACGATCAGTTTGAGAAATTTGTGAAGAAGAAGGCATTGTGCGGAACTTTACATAGGAATCCACAACAGAACGGAGTTGCAGAACGGATGAATCGAACGTTGTTGGAGAAGGTTCGATGCATGCTATCGAATGCTGGATTGGGCAAGCATTTTTGGGCTGAGGCTGTGAGCTACGCTTGTCATATTGTCAATCGACTACCAGCATCTGCACTTGGAGGTAAAACTCCAATTGAAGTATGGACTGGAAAACCTGCTACTGATTATGATTCTTTACATGTATTTGGTTCTGCTGCGTACTATCATGTTAAAGAATCGAAGTTGGATCCAAGAGCCAAGAAAGCGTTGTTCATGGGAATCCCATCAGGCTCTAAGGGATATCGTCTTTGGTGCCTTGAGACGAAGAAGATTGTCTTCAGTAGAGATGTAACCTTCGATGAAGCTGCTATGATAAAGAAGGACGTTGGGAAGACAGAGGGAACTTCAAAGCAGGTGGAGTTTGAAGTTGGAGTCAATGACTCAGTTGGAGATGATTCTTCAGAGACTGAAGGGAGTCGTAGTAGAAGAAGGATCAACTCAAGAACCCACACCGCAACATGAGTCTATCGCAACCAGTAAGCCACGACGGATAATGTGCAGATACCCGCTAGATATAAAGACATGGTAGATCTTCCCAGTCAGTTCAAGAATACAGTTGCTTACGCACTTTCCGTTGCATTTGACATTCCATCCACTTATAAAGAAGCAGTTGAAGCTCAAGCAGTAAGTGGAAGGAAGCTATGGATGAAGAGATGAAGTCCCTTCATAAGAACGAGACATGGGAGTTGACGCAGTTACCGAAGAATAAGAAGGCTATTGGATGCAAATGGGTATTTGCAAAGAAAGAAGGATTTCCTAACAAAGATGATGTGCGCTACAAAGCAAGGTTAGTGGCTAAGGGTTACGCCCAGAAAGAGGGAGTTGACTACAACGAGATCTTTTCTCCAGTAGTAAAACATTCCTCAATACGAGTCATGTTGGCCTTGGTAGCTCAGCTGGATTTGGAGTTGTTCCAGCTTGATGTGAAGACCGCATTTTTACACGGTAATTTAGAAGAGGAGATCTATTTGACACAGCCAGAAGGATTCAAAGTTGCTGGTAAAGAAAAGATGGTTTGTAAGCTGAAGAAGTCATTGTATGGCTTGAAGCAATCACCTCGCAGTGGTACAAGCGATTTGATCAGTTTATGTTGAAGCAGAAGTACACAAAGTGAACATGATAGTTGTGTTTACTTTCGTAAGCTGCCAGATGGAGCTTTTATCTATCTCCTGTTGTATGTTGATGACATGTTGATTGCATCGAAGAGTCTTGTTGAAATCAAGAAGTTGAAGTCGCAGTTGGCTCAGGAGTTTGAGATGAAAGGATTTGGGAGAAGCCAAGAAGATTCTCGGCATGGAGATTAGCAGAGACAGAAAGAAGGGGAAGTTGCATTTGACTCAGAGTCAATATTTGAAGAAAGTGCTACAACGTTTTGGAATGGATGAACATTCAAAACCTGTGAGTACTCCACTTGCTCCTCATTTCAAGCTTAGTGCGCAACTATCTCCTAAAGATGATGCAGAGCGGGAATACATGGCTAGTGTTCCGTATGCAAGTGCAGTTGGTAGCTTGATGTATGCAATGGTGTGTACAAGGCCAGACCTTTCACAAGCAGTTGGTGTTGTGAGCAGATACATGCACAATCCTGGTAAAGGACATTGGTTGGCTGTGAAGTGGATTTTGAGGTATCTTCAAGGTACCATTGATGTTGGCCTTGTGTTTGAGCAGGATCTTGGTAAAGAAGTAGTCGGATACTGTGATTCAGACTATGCGGGTGATTTGGATAAGCGAATGTTTACTCTTGCATAGGCACTAGTCAGTTGGAGGTCTACTTTACAGTCTACAGTTGCTTTGTCTACTACAGAGGCAGAGTATATGGCAGTTACAGAGGCTGTGAAGGAAGCCATTTGGCTAAACGGGTTGCTTGAAGACTTGGGAGTTGGTCAGAAACATGTCAAAGTGTTTTGTGACAGTCAGAGTGCTATTCACTTAGCAAAGAATCAAGTATTTCACGCTCGTACAAAGCATATGGCCGTTCGTTTTCATTTTGTGCGGGAGGTTATCGAAGAAGGTGGAGTTACTCTATTGAAGATTAACACCACAGAGAATCCTGCAGATATGTTGACCAAGGTGGTGACGAAGCTCAAGTTCAAACATTGTCTGGACTTGACAAACATCCTGCAAAGTTGAATTTGGAGAAGACGTCGCTGATTTGAAGTTGGGAGTTTGTGTTGGGACGAAAGTCGCCAAGGTGGAGATTTGTTGAAAATGGCTCCTTTGTCCCATAATGGTATTGGAGAGAGGCTTCGGGAGCTATAAAAGAGCTCCTTCTCTAGTCCCATACCTTTAGTTTGATAAGAGTAGAGTTTTGTAGCTATAAAGTAGCTTCAAATTCTCATTTGTAATCATCCCAAATTTTGTACTCTTCTTCCTTTTGGAGGTTTTAGTGAAAAGTTTGCAACAGCGTCTGAGGAGTAGGTAACATTTACCGAACCTCGTTAAATTTTTTGTGTTCTTTATTTTCTGCTTTAGTTTTTCCTTTTAGTAGTTGTATTTTTCAATAGCGTTGTTTGTCGGGTTAGTTTTAAGTCTTATCCACAATATTAGTGGATAGTGACAACTTTGAGTAGGGAAAACAAGCCCGATTTTTCCAATATCATCTAATAGAGTATTTTGACCCTCGTTGTGTTGGGATGTCAAATATAAGAAGAGTATTTTAGGTGAATTTTTTTTCTTTGGAAACAATCTAATGTCTTGGTTCACTAAAAAAAATGAATTGTATATGAGACTATCAAAACTGAGTATTCTACTATAACTACACGAAGCAGTTGTTAATAAATTTTTGGGGTGAAAATAACGTTAGAAGAGTACGAACTGACCTTATAATGCGATATTATAAGAGCAATCAACATTTCTAAGAAACTAGTAAAACACGCAAAACAAAGCATATTGATATCCACTTTATTCGATAGTTAGTGGAACAAAAGGTGATCATCTTGAAGTATGTTGCAAACGAGAAATAATTTGCAGAAATATTTACCAAGCTATTGGGTTATGCATAATTTAAGCACTTTGACTTGATCTTGGTGTAGACATCATCGTCGACTGTTAAAACTGAGTATATTACTGCATGAAATATTGACAATAGATGGTATGGATGAAGAGAATGCTAGACGAGTACGGACACTCTAAGGGGGAGATGACCTTATACAATGACAACAAGAATGAAATCAACATGTCAAAGAAACTAGTAAAACACTCAAGTTAAAGCATGTTGATATTAAATACAACTGTATTCGAGAGCTAATGGAGCATAAGCAGATTATCTTATAGCATTTTGTACCGTGAAGCAGTTAGCATATATATTTAACAAACCACTAGGTTGTGCACTGCTTTAAGTATTTAGACTCGATCTGAATCCATATATCATTGTCGATTGTCAAAACTGAGTATATTACTATAAGAAGTAGTTGTCAACAGATAATGTGAATGAAGAGAATGCTAGAAGAGTATGGACTCTCTTAAGAGGAAATTGTCCTTATATTATGACAACTTGAGCGTGATCAACATTTCAAGTGTGTACGTTGTGTTCCTTGGACTAGATTGACTTACACTGAAGTGACATCCCAATTCGTGTTCAATCAAATAGATTGATCACCTGAACATTTTAATTAGAAATAATTCAAATAGGAAATGCGTTGGAAATGGTTTGATCGTTTGAAGCGAAAGTAAATATTGAATAATAAATAAGAGATACAAAGATTTGATAATCCCTTTCAGGACTAGGTGTCTCTAATGTAGGATTTTCCCAACCCAATAAATAGCAATACATTAAGAACATCAGACCACTCCTAATAATCATTCTATAATTAATTCGTGTGGACATGCATTGATCTCCACTCAGTGTGGAGATTCCTCTTTATGACTTGTCACAACAGCTTCGTTCTTCTGAGATGCTACTAGTTCACTCAATATTTGTCCTGTAACACTAATTTCCTCCCAAGTAGTTGTTCATATCTAGTTTCTAACAGAACTTGTGAATCATGTCTTCAGCATATACTCACGACTTTTGTGTTCGAGCATTATGCACTTAACTTCTTTACCGTAACTTATCTTGTATGTCTTTATAAAGTAAGAGAGTTGTTTGAATGCATGTGTCATCCTCAAGCTCAACCTCGTGACAACTACTTTTGCAACAAACGTCAATCTCTTAAATATTTCAACCAATATTCGAATTGAAATATATATTTGATTACGTCTTTATCTTTTTGTCAAATAAAGAGTTCGCGCTTTCAAATTGGAATTTTTGATATCATTTTGCTTTATCAAGTCAAGACCTTAGATTATTCTTTAATTCTTAAGACGTTTTTTTATATGTTGATTTTCTTGAGATGTTTTGATTCTCAAGAATGTACAAATTTAATTTACACCTTGCGTGTATTTCAATACTTGCTATAACATCTTGGTTCAATTCTTCTAACTTTAGTTCTGCATCTAATTACTCTACGTGTATTCTAACTTTTTTTGAGTAACTCTCTGCACAAAAACATCTATTTAATTTACAACTTTACTGTTTTTGTTTGAAACATTATCTGTTTTTGTTTCGGACCGTATAAGTTCTGTGTCTGAATTCCTTAATTATGAAGCCTCAATGCTATCTCAAATTGGTAACTTCATGAGAAATGAAGTTTTCTGTGAATTGCATTTTTGGACAAGGTCTTTGTCTGTTGATTGAAGATTGGTCTCCATTGTTTTGTAAAAAATAGAATAAATGAAACGTGTTCAATCATCAATGTGATTGAATCGCAGAGAAGACCAATGTGTTATTGCCACTGTTGTGGAAAAAAGAATATCCAAATGTAGTAACTGAATAACATTCTGAGCAAATTGAGTACACAGTTGTAATACAAATGCCCCTGCATTCTTTATTGATGGAGTCAAAGATAGGCGATGGAGCAGGAAACTATCCATGACTCACTTCAACAACATCTCCACCTTCTTTGGCTTTCCGTTCGGCTGCTCTGATCTGACGTTGTTCTTCCTTGTATACCCGATTTCGACGTTGGAACTGAATTAACATTAATAAGTTTCCATTAGCTTTAGGCATGGATAGTTCAATATCAATACAACTGGAGCTAAAGGCAGTAAACAGACTCGAGTGTTGTTCCAATCAATGTTCTTAAGTCCAATGATTAGAAGAAGACTCTACCGTTAACAAAGAGCTGCAACTTCCACACAACTGAAATTCATCACCACATGCATCACACGACAATTCCAATATCCGACATACCCAGGAAATGGAAACAATATATGTAAATTAATACAACACAAAAAATAAATCATTTTAGCCCACAGCTGGCAAATTATCTAGCTACTACAATACTAGCAATTTAGTAGTTGTAATTATAAGAAATGATGATGGCGTCCCAGTGATCCACAAATATGAAAAGCAAACACGTCCAGTGACAAAGTTGCAGAAATCTCAATGACTACAAATGCTTCTCCAATCATCACAAATGCAATTGTATGAAATGGCAATGGCATTCATAAAAGTTTATTTCTTCTGGTGCCACATAAAGTTTTGAGTACGGAGTACGGACATCAAATGAGTTAAGAAATGCAGTAAGCATTTCCAATTAAAAAACCAGCTATCGTACATGTGACTAGCAGATACAAGGTTGATAGCTACACATCAAAATGAAAACCAAAGACTATATTTTCATGACTACGTTAAGTATTTAATTTCATGATACCTTGAAGAGGGAACTTAGTGAAATTTGTATCATTAGATTGGGGAAGGAGAGCAGTAAAGGACATCAAGAAATGAAAATGAAGGTCACGAGCGTTAGCGAACAAAGGAAATAAAAGATAACAAGAGTGCAAGACCAATGTTACATGCCATCCTCATTAGACCAACATGAATAAACATGTAATAAAGCCCTCGTCAAGCTAAAATTCTGAATTTTAAAAGCTTCATAAAGCCTAAACATACTCTGTCGTAACAATAACAACGCTTATAGTCAATGTAATAGTTAACTATCTTATCTTATCTCTTAGCGTGAATTTTCAACTCATTGCAGCTTCAAACCCTAATTGAACAATTAGCAGCAGCAGCAGCAACAAAAGAAGATTTTATGAATATAAATTCAGCATGACTCAGGGTAACATATACCGATAAGGAAAGATTCAAATTCATGAAAATGGGGATGAACCTCTTTGGCGTGATGGAGGCACTCGAGATAGTCTTCTCTGAGAAGACCGCAGTCCTTAGGCTCTCTGCAGCGAGACATACACTCGCTAAAGTCAGTCCAGAAATCGTAGCATCGGCCTTTGTTACCGGTGATTCCCCAACCTGACGCCATCTCCCCTTTTCAATTTTCCGATTTGCTTCGATTAGGGCGACTCCTTTGAGGTTACAGGGGTACGTCCGTAATTTTCTCCTTCGACTCCTTGTTATTAAAAGGGTTAATTACGGTGTTTTTCAAGTAACACCCATAATAAATTTTTTTCTTCAGAAAAACATTCATTTATTTTTAATTTTTCAATGTCACACCCATTGTACTATTTCGGTACTATTCCATTAAATATATTAATAAAATATTATATAATAATTATAAAATTCAGAAAAATAAGAAAAAACATAAAAAATCAAAAAATATTATAGAAAATATTAAAATCAGAAAACTTTAATGTACAATTATATTTCGTATTTTCGTATTTTCGTATTTTTGACGAAGTGTACATAACAAACTATTAATGTTAAAATCCTACTCATCAGAAAATTTCTTCACATTCTGTTTACATTTTCACCTGTATATATGTTGATAGTTCGTTATGTACAATTAACTCATGAAAAGTTTGTTATATTTTTTTAGGTATTTTTTCAAAACTTCAAATTTCTTAAAATTTTTAAATAAAAGATCTTGATATTTGTACATAACGAACTATCAACATATATACAGGTGAAAATATAAACTGAATGTGAAGAAATTTTCTGATGAGTAGGATTTTAGCATAAGTTTGTTATGTTTTTTTACATTAATAGTTTGTTATGTACACGTTGTCAAAAATCAACATATTTGTATTTTCTCTTAATTTGGATTTTTCACATTAATAGTTTGTTATGTACACGTTGTCAAAAATACGGAAATACGAAATATAATTGTACATTAAAGTTTTCTGATTTTAATATTTTCTATAATATTTTTTGATTTTTTATGTTTTTTCTTATTTTTCTGAATTTTATAATTATTATATAATATTTTATTAATATATTTAATGGAATAGTACCGAAACAGTACAATGGGTGTGACATTGAAAAAATTAAAAATAAATGGGTGTTTTGCTGGAAAAAAAATTATTATGAGTGTTATTTGGAAAACACCCCTATTATAGGGGTGTTTTCCCGTAATTAACCCTTATTAAAATGACCCATGTTGTATTTTAATTGAAAACTTAAAATGATTTAAGGGGATATTTACGCTTTTGTAGCAATAATATATAATTTTTATTGTTGATTTTCAGATTTAATTAAAAATAATCGTGTAATGCTATCGTCATGTTATATATTTAAAAATTAAGTCAAAATATAAATTTAACAAAGGTGATTCTAAGAGGATGGTGTATCATGGAAAATTATCTAGAATAATACTTTTGAGTCTTTGAGTTTCAAAAATGTAATTCTTTTTAAGATTTTGTGTGAGGAGGAAGAAGAGAGAAAGAGAAGATGAATCCTAAGTTTGTGACGTTGTTTTAAACTGCGTGATCCATATTTCTAGAAAATCACAGGATCTCTTAATAATATACAATGCGTCATTTTGACGCAAACATCTCACGCCACATAGGATTATCCATGTAATTTTTTTAATGGGATCCCGCAGAATCTTAAAAAGATGACATTTTGAAACTCAAAACTCAAACTTGACAAAAACGAAATAACACAACTCAAAATATTTTTGATAATTTTCCGTATACCATCTATTATGATATTTATTTCTACAATTAACCTTTTCGATGAAACTAGTGTTTAACTTCAATTTTTTAAAACTATTTCTGCACTATTTAGTTGAATAATGTAATAAAAAATTAGATGAACTATGTAAATAAATGATTTTTCAATAATCTTCGAGATGATTAAAGTATAAGTATTTTATCTTGAACTCTTTCCCTGATGATAAGTAATTTGGTATATTAATTTAAGTTTTCTTTGTATCAGGGGAATATTTTTTGGAGATCTTTTTAGTAAGACGGAGAAAAACAACCTCATTCGTTGATAAATAATAATCTAACGATTGTTTAAAGTAAAATAATCATCAAATCTATCGCCACGTTATTTTTGCATATCCGTCTCTTAATTTAATTAAATTCAATCTCAAATATCAACCATGATTACTCAAAATCAGTAATTCAGATTTGTGTTATAGTTCTATCAATTTGTATTTTGAAGAAAAGTAATTTACATCATAAGATGAATCACTAATACAAAAAACTGTTGAACTGCAAGGCATTCAATAATTCTTATTGAAAAATGATGACGAATTTAATTCAACTATATAATTTTGTTGATGACAACAAATAATTTGGTTTGCGCATAAATTATCGCTCGTTCACCTTCCGCGGATACAAAATCAAATAATTATTACCCAATTTTAAATTTCCCTATTCAAAATCATTCACCCAAGTCGTGACAAAATTATAAACTACTCCTTCGACTCACCGATTCACAACTCGTAGCCAATCCCATTACTCTTACTAGCCTTACACCACTCATATAACGCCACGTGTTTTATTACAGTACAACCGTGAGCAGGAGATTGTAACCGCGTAGTGGAGCGCGAGGCAGCATAAAAGGTTTTCATCCGTCGTCACGTCAGTCACACTCCTCAAAATCTCAACTCATAATTTTTCAATTGCTTTTGCGTTGCGGTGCGCTGCTTAGGGCTTCTTCTGCGATGGGGTCCACACCAACCGGCGCTCATGACGATTCACCTACTGCTGATAAGTTCACGTCGTTGCCGATAACCTACATGAAGGAGAAAATCGTGGAGAAAATAATGGAGAATCGCGTCACGCTGATAGTCGGAGAAACCGGCTGCGGTAACCGTCGCGTCACTCCTTTACTATGCTGTTTGGTATTTTTGTTGTGTAGAGTATATCTTTTTGTTTAACCTGATTATAATTTAGTTAATGTTGAGGGTAGAATGTATATTTATATGCTTTGTGATTGGGGGTTGGAGAGACTAAGTTGCATTTACAAAACTTATGGAACATTTTGAATATGAGACCTTTGGCTAATAGCACTGATGATAGAAGGATGTGTATTAGTATTTGAGCTACAAGCAATCTTTGTAATTTTTCTGAGTTGAAAGGTTTTTAATGAGTTCGTTTTATGAAAATTCGTTGTAGGTAATACAAGGAAAATCTGTTATTTTATAAAAAGTGTTTTGAGGAAAGATTTTAATAATGGATTTGGGGATTGGGATCTTATTGAAGTAACTTAATTAAATTAGCTAGTGGTGTTCAGTTCTTGTTTTGGCATTGCAGGGAAGAGCTCTCAAGTTCCTCAGTTTCTCCTTGAGAAACAGATAGAACCCATACTATGCACTCAACCCAGGAGATTTGCTGTAGTCGCTGTTGCTCGCATGGTTGCACAATCCCGCAATTGTGAAGTAGGAACTGAAGTGGGATATCATATTGGCCATTCAAAAGTCTTATCGAAAGGGTACTGCAACTGACTATCGAGTATTAACAGTTATTGCTTAGTGAGGTTATCAAGACTCTATATTGCTTAAGCGGATTTAGAAAACCTGGCTTTACCTGGTTGATGATTTTTTCTTATTTACCACCTGTATGACTTTAATGGAAAAATAGCTCTCTCACAAAGGCAACATTTTACTTCAGATCAAAAATAATTTTTAAGACTGCTGGGGTGTTATTGGATGAAATGAGAGATAAGGGAATGGCTGCACTAAAGTACAAAGTCATCGTTCTTGATGAAGTGCATGAGAGATCGGTGGAGTCTGACCTTGTTCTTGTTTGCGTGAAGCAATTAATGCTGAAAAATAATGACCTAAGGTGGTTCCACGGACACTCATCACTCAATTTCATAAATTTTACAATTTTTGATGAGGGATTTCTACTCTCTTTCGTGTTACAGGGTGGTTTTGATGTCTGCTACTGCTGATACAGCAAGATATAAGGATTACTTTAGGGATCTTGGCAGAGGTGAAAGAGTTGAAGTTCTTGCAATTCCCAGCTCTAGCGAAAGAAGTTTTTTTCAGAGGAAAGTATTGTATCTCGAGCAGGTAATAATTCATGGCCATTTACAACGTACGGATCTGTTGTCCACTCATAGTTTTCTGTTAGCCATTTTTTGTATTTGTAAGTGCACAGCTGTTAGTTCCCCAAAATACAGTTTACATCAAAATATAGTTTACATAGGAATATACTCATGTATTTATCTTTTTCTAATCTCAGTTTTGTCTTGTAAAACATTCCAAGACAGAAGGAAAGTACTTTACATGGGTGTTCTAAGTGATGTCCCTGATTTGAATAAGCTGTTTTAGATCGCTGCACACATTAGTGTAGAATCAATTGGAGATTTGACTTAAGCTTCATATTTCTCTCGATAGTAGGAACTTTAACATGTTATTCGGGTTATAGGAACTTCGTATAGACTGTGTACGATTGATAAAGAACATAACCAATGAAAATCGTGTATATAGTATTTCTCATCTCACATGTCTCAAATCCTTTTGTCTGCCAGTTTTCTTCCACTCCACTCATCTTAAACATCTTATTTTTACTGTTGACTCAAATTTTTTTCCTAATTAACATGTGTCATATATAGGTGGCTGAACTGCTAGGGAGGACTGCAGACTCATCAAACTCATTGTCAATGACTTATTGTAATGGGCCAACACCAGATACAGCTGAACCATCTTTCAAACCTGAACTGCACAGTACTATTCATGACCTTGTGGTGCACATTCACAACAATGAGGCCGATGTTGAAAAGAGTATTCTGATTTTTTTACCCACATATAATTCCCTGGAACAGCAGTGGTCTCTACTGAAGCCTTATTCATCTATATTTAAAGTTCACATTTTACATAGCAGCATTGATACAGAACAAGCACTGTCAGCCATGAAAATATGGAAGTTTCATCGCAAGGTAACACAGACTCAACACATTATATGGTATTTCGCAAAGAGTGTCAATGTATCATGATTATGTAGTTTACTATCTCACTGCCACACTTCAATTTCGGATTTTAATGAATTGTGCTAAGTTGAGGGATGAAGATTGGTTAAGATATAATGGGATTTTACCAAATGATGGAGGATGGGGCACGTGAGAGATGTTATGGCCTCAGTAACTAAAGCCTCAAATTTCTATTTTTTAAAATACATTTAATTTCCTACATGAGGTTTCTGAATTTTAGTTACGTTTTGGCAAAATATATTTGTGGAAAAAGCTTTTGTAGCGCTGCCTGCAGATAATTTTTTAAAGGTCTCCATTTTCCCTTACGTCTCCAGTTCTGGACGTTTATTCAGGCATACACTTTTCACGCTTGCAAAATGTGGAATGACTGTTGAAGGGTCTTGAAAAGGTTTAATTTTCCGTATGTGTTGATGTTGTTTCTGTTATGCATGTAGGTTATATTAGCAACAAATATTGCCGAATCTTCAGTTACAATACCAAAAGTCGCTTATGTCATCGATTCCTGTCGGTCTTTGCAAGTTTATTGGGACAATAACAGAAAAGCAGAGGCCAGTCATCTTGTTTGGGTTTCAAAATCACAGGTAAACATTCACTTTAGTAAAATATTAATTTCTGGATTTTGTACCCATAGTTCAAATATATACAGGCAGAGCAGCGAAGAGGACGAACTGGCAGGACTTGTGACGGCCTAGTATTTCGGCTTGTTACAGGATCCTTTTTTAATAAGCTAGAGGACCATGAGTCTCCTGCTATACTGAAACTGTCACTGAGGCAGCAAGTGCTATCCATATGTTGTGCTGAATCCAGAACCATTAATGACCCAAAAGGTAAATAAAAGGCTTCCTTCACGATCCCAGTCAAAATGTATTTACCTGGTAGAAAGCTAGTTTAATTAGTGAGTTCACATCATTCAACATTGACTATATGGTATTGTTAGCGCAAACACTAAATCTCTTAACCCGCATCATGGTCATATGCATTTCTGCTAACTATAAAGTACATTAGCTAGAGAACCTTGAGTCTTATATCTGATTTGGTGGGAGGTCTTTCTAGTCCTGCTACAGAAGACTATGGATCCACCGGATCCTGAAGTTGTTGAAGACGCATTAAGTTTGTTAGTTTGCATTCGTGCTCTCCGGAAAGTGTCCCCTAGGGGACGTTATGTTCCTACATTCTATGGGAAGCTGCTCTCGAGTTTTTCCCTGTCATTTGATGCATCGGTTCTCATTGTTAAGTTTGGAGATGCTGGGATGTTGCATGAGGGGATTCTACTTGGTATACTTATGGATACCCAACCTCTTCCCATC
Source organism: Sedum album (assembly GCA_006409495.1). Taxonomy (NCBI): domain Eukaryota; kingdom Viridiplantae; phylum Streptophyta; class Magnoliopsida; order Saxifragales; family Crassulaceae; genus Sedum; species Sedum album. Next base: position 117,213 of record QZGG01000344.1, on the reverse strand, counting down.
ATCCGCCTTTTCGGGGATGACCAACTGGTAATATTTAATTGTGCTACATTTATATGTACTACAGAGTGAATAATTAATTTCAGCATAACTTGTGTCTTGTAGTCTGCTACATTTTCCGACAGTTATTATGAAGGAGTGCCGGAAAGCAGTCACTCCTTTCAGGCAAAAAAGAAATGAATGTAATGGCTAATCTGTGTGCTTACCAATTCTGGCAACGTGTTTTTAAGGTATGTTCTCGGGTTCCATATACCAGCCTGTCAGTGAAATTTATTGAAGATTACATAAAATCGACCCTTGTATTGAAGGATAAAGAACGGCTAGAGAACTTGAAGCTACTTCTTAAGAACAAAAATCCCAATGGGAATGATTTGCTGCTTTCACAAGGTGAAGAAGAATGGTGCTCTTTCCACAAACTCGTGAAATCATCACTTCATCAGATTTCTGAAATATGTATGGTTTCATAAGTCTCAATTTCACAAAAGTAGATCTTTATTATACAATTTTACTCAATATTAACTTTTCGCAGATTATAATGTTTTAAGTTCGCTTCATGTGCATCGACCAAGATTTCTGGTTGCTTCAAATGGAGACCATGTGCTATTCACCGTATGAATTTGAGCATACTTGCCTTGTTCAGCAGCTTTATAGAGATCCCGATGATCTTCTTGTTGATAATGGACTATCAGTTCACAGCATAAAATGCGTAGCGGAACCTTATGTTGGGTCAGAGAATTTCCGGAGCCAGGATGTTGCTAAAAGTTTAGCTCAAGTCATCAAAGAGGTCATGGCTATTTGAGTTCTTTTTTGGGGTATTGTCTTTACTCTTTACATGTGATCTGACTTTCTTTTGTTTCACAGATTAGAATTCAGCTCAATGAAGATGCGTCAGGAAGTCAGTCGTTTCCAGACTTGGATTACTATCATATTAACGAGGAGCCCACTCAGTGTACATACTTTGCCATGGGAATGTGTAACCGAGGCGATCAGTGTCTGTTCTCTCATTCCATCCATGCCCAAAAACCTGCATGCAAATTTTTCTTTTCGATTCAGGTACGCATACAAAGTGTCATTTCTGTGATGTTTGTCAATGTTGTACAATAATGAGACAATTTTGTTAGCCAGCACTAGCCATGCATTCATGTTTTATCTTATATAAGCATGGAGAGTTCCTATTTCTAGGGAGCTGTAAATGACGCTGAGAGGTTTTAGTTGTGTAGGCATTCATGGTTCTGCATATGCTTTTTTGTCTGCAAGGAATCATTAAGAAGCATTTGTAATTGGTGAAGACTTTTCTTCGTTTTAATAATTATAATATCTACTCCTTAACATAAGATGTCTTCGTCATCACCATCCATCTTCTTTGGTATATGCATTGGTTCAGTCTAACTGCTATGACTCATGATCTTGAAGAGGGCATAGGAAGTCAGGGTATATGTTCATGAGATGCTTAAAAATGTCCAATTGGTTGTCCCTGGGGACCTGATTTATACTATGAAATAATCAAATTCATTAACTGGCTCACTATTTTGAACATTGGACAGGGGTGTCGTAATGGAGAGTTGTGTTACTTCTCTCATGCATCTGGTCCTTCTACATCTTTTGAGAAGTCAAGTTTATGCAAACCTGAAGACAAACGTGTAAACTCGGAACAGGTGTTGCGGTTCTTTCCGAAATCAGCTGCTGAATGCATACTGTTGATGGATGAAAGCAATCTACATTTCTCCTCATATGCGTCTTATCATGGTGATGCTTTCCAGATTTTCACTCCCAAATATCACCCAAAAGATACCCTTTCTTCCAGGTTATTTGAGAATGTCAAAATTGTGGTGGGTTCCGGTAATTCAGGAGTGTCTATGGCTTTTAATTTGGACTATGATACTATATTATGGGACAAAGTAAGAAGTATCTTCTGGTTTCCGACATTTGATTGCTGTGGAAAAAATAAAGATGAACAGAAAGATCTTGTGAAGAATTTCTTTCAAGACATGGCTCTTAGGATTTTCAAAGACTCATTGTTTGACGTTCGGATCATAATTACAATGAACAATATCCGATTCTCCCAGTTACAGGTATGGAATTAAATTCATTTTATTTTGCATGGAACTTAATTTAGATAAACCATTTTTTCAGCCATAGCAAACTCCTGCTTAATTGAACTAGCCTCAAATGTTTTACGTACATTCCCACATTTATGATTATTGTGTAGGTGCTAAAACAAGTTCATTTTTCTTATGGTTAAAATTGGTTTTTGCTGATAAATTTTTTAAAAAGCATGTCAACCCTAAATTTGTTTGAGACTAGGTTTGTCTTAATAGTTTAAATGATTGTCTTTTGTTGCTGTTACTGAAATTTGTTTTCATAGCATTGCATAATGGATTTTTTAAAACAAGTTCACTTTCCATATGGTTAAAATTGGTTTTTACTAATAAATTTTCTAAAAAGCACGGCAAACCTTAAATTTGTTTGAGAGTAGGTTTGTCTTTATAGTTTTAATGATTGTCTTTTGTCGCTGTTACTGAATGTTTGTTTTCATAGAATTGCATATAGTAACTTTTAAAATGGAACTGATTTATTCAGCCATTTACAAAATTAGATGTGACCTGCCTATCATATTTGTTCATTAATAAACTTCATTCTTTTGGCATTTGGTTAACTACTAAATCAGGTCGAAAAGTGGGCTAGAAATTGCTTTTTCTTTCTCGGAGAATCGTTTCCATATGATGAGTCCACATTAGGGGAGGTGCAGGACAAGATAGAAGTGAAGAAGAACATGGTTGTTTCTCATCCTATTACATATGTATTTCACATGCACGCCACAAAGGACATCCGATCATTTGTTAGTAGTCTCCAGATGAGCAAATCCATGAGTAACCTCAGTATCAGTTAGCTTGAAGTAGAGTCCAATCAGTAAGAAGAGTTAAGGTTAATGCCGCATTTTGTAGATCACAATAGTAAGAAGAGTTTTATGTACTGAGAAAAGCTTCGAATTAAATTATTGGATTTCGCTGAATTTGTTAACAAACGACAACAATCCAGAGTTCATACTTGGGAATTCGCTGATATTTTTGATGTTAGTTGGTTGACAATTTTGCTTTTTCTATAAACTGTACGTGAAAATTGAAGAGATATAATCTCAAAAGTTGATTTGATTGATCTTATAGTTCGTAGTAATTTTATATTTTCATTTAAAAGTGTTTTGTACATGATTCCAACTCTACGTGATCATAAATTGTGTGAGGGTAATATGCGCTTGGCTAAGTTAAAGCTCACCCAATCTTAAGATAGTCAACCTAAAAATGCAGCTAAAAACAAGCCAAACCATCATCTTCATATACAACCATGCAAACACTATTCCAACAAACGCTAGATGAAGCCCTCGCGTCTTCAAACTTGTATAAACCCGTTAAAAGAACATAGACTCATTGTATCCATTTGATTCCCTGTCACAGTAATGGTGTTCAACTATGAGTGCAAAGCATCCACGATTGTTATAATGGTATTATGCATGGCTTTGTCCTCCACGTATAATGGAGAAGCATTCCCTCAAGGCCGTTTAATAAGAAAACCATCTGATTTACTATCAAGTTTAGCTTCCACCGATGATGCCCCAGCTGCGGCACATGTTGCGGCTAATGACGCTCCAACAACGGAAAATGCATCGGAAACTAGTACTCATGCTGCAGTCGGCGCCCCGACTGCTTCTCCCGGCGGTCCTTCTACAGTTTTCGATATTACGAAATATGGTGCTACACAAAATTCTAAAGATAATTTTGGGGTGAGTTTACTTTTAACAAGGAAAATGTGTATTCACTGAATTTTGATCATCTGTATTGGTGCGAGTCAAAACTACTTAGTCGACAAAAGATTTAATAGAAATTATATAAGTTTATAATATTAAATGTCAAAACGACGTAGGTTTGACACTCACAGTAAATAACTGTGCAACATCGGATCTAGGTTCCTATTCACCTTCGTTCAAGGGTCATTTTTGTGATTTTGATAAATAACTAACAATATTGTTATATCTTCTCCGGGTAACTTGTTATTTAGTGTTGCATAGACCTATACATAATTACATATACATAGAGAATGTATCATGTGGATCCTCTAAATTTGATGGACTCGTGAATCCCCTCTTGCACCCGTTGATTGCATTTTTTGGACGCACGAGATTGTGTCAGCGCATTAATGAAGCATGTGACTTGCACATGTGCAACGTGGCGCAATCTGGTGCGTCCAAAAAATACAATCAACGGATGCAAGAGGGGATCCACGAGTCCACCAAATTGGATGGATCCACAGGATACAACTCCATATACATATACATAGGAAAAGTATCATGTGGAACCCCCACCTTTTCATGAATCCATGGATCCCTCTTTGCATCCGTTGATTGCATTTACTGTTTGCATTTTGGACGCACCAGATTGTGTCAGCGCATAAATGAGCATGTGCAACTCACGTGTGCATTTGTCATGTGCATTTCACGTGTGCATTTCAAAAATACAAACACGTGGCACAATCTGGTGCACACTAAAAAAAGGGATCCATGGATCCATGAAAAGGGGGGTTGCACATGATACTTCCCCCATATACATATACATATACATATACATATACAGGGGTTGTATCATGTGGAACCCCCACCTTTTCATGGATCCATGGATCCCCCTTTGCATCCGTTGATTGCATTTACTGTTTGCATTTTGGACGCACCAGATTGTGCCAGCGCATTAATGAGCATGTGCAACTCACGTGTGCATTTGTCATGTGCAACTCACGTGTGCATTTCAAAAATACAAACACGTGGCACAATCTGGTGCATCCAAAATGCAAACAGTAAATGCAATCAACGGATGCAAAGGGGGATCCATGGATCAATGAAAAGGTGGGGGTTCCACATAATACTTTCCCTACATATACATATACAACATGTTATTTGTTGCTAATTTGCAGGCATTCCAAAAAGCATGGAACGCCGCTTGCGCCTCAAACGGACCATCAACCGTTTTAATTCCAAAGGGAACGTTCACAACAGGCCAGGTTATATTCCAGGGACCATGCAACAGCACCAGCATGATTGTGGATGTACAGGGGACTCTTAAAGCATTGACGGACATCAGTGAGTTTGCTTCTCCTGAATGGGTCATGATTCGAAATGTCGGTAATGTCCTTGTTAAGGGCAAAGGTACATTAGATGGACAAGGTGCCAGCATTTGGAAGAGCAACGATTGCGCTACCAATGATAATTGTGTTCACCCACCTGTGGTAAGTCCTCTTGATTTCTTATCACTGTCGTTTATGGATTCAAATTTCGTACAACCAAATTATTTGAGGTCACACTCTGTCATTTATTTAGTATCAAGTTTTTTTTTAAATTATTACTGCTTCATCGCTCAAGAAATGGACAAACCCCATACTCAAGGCGGATATGCCCTCAGGAGGGCTTGAACCACTGACCTCTGAGACCATAGACCGAGTGGCTGACCGTTAGGCCGCTACTCCTTGTGCATTATGAGTTAAGAAGTTCAAAATAGGCCTTAAATTTTTGTGAGAAATGATATTTTAATCTAACGGTTGGAATCAAAGTTGATTTTTAAAAAATAGGACGATTGGATTTGTGAAAAACCCTGATAGTTGAGTTTGACGATAAGTTAAATCTCATTCGTTGGATTGTTAGTAAGTCGTGTCACATATTCCTATATTTTTTACATATCCTCCTTGAATTTATTATATGCTTTATCTATCCTATATTTAAAACACAAGGGGTGGAATTGACGGTTTTTTATTGAAGCCACATTTCTCATCCCGATAATACCCCTGCATTTCTCTATAATTACTTTATTATATATATTTTTATATGCACATATTAATGTGCAAAAAATACTAGTTTCTTTAAATTGTATGTAATATGAAAATAATAAAACATTTTTATTACAAGTCATTCAATTACTTTTAGTACAAAGCATTCTATTACACCAAATCTATTTTGTGACTTGTTTTTGATATTTAAATGTAGAATATGAAAGTGATAGGAGTGAACAATAGTATCATTGAGGACATAACCTCATTGAACGCCAAGGGCTTCCATTTCCACGTTACAAATAGTAACAATATCACGATGCGCCATCTCACCATTACGGCTCCTGGTGATAGTCCCAACACAGATGGAATCCATGTCAGTACTTCTAGTGCAGTCAACATTACTGATAGTGTCATTGGGTCTGGAGATGATTGTGTTTCCATTGGTCAAGGTATTCTCAATCTCCACGTTGAAAAGATCGTTTGTGGACCTGGACATGGAATCAGGTATTTACCAAAGTAATCAATCTTACAATTTTATAATATGGACGTATATCTGATCGTGCATGCATGCATGCAACGTCTCATGCAGTGTTGGAAGCTTAGGAAAGTATGATGACGAGCTAGACGTGGATGGAGTATTCGTCAAGAACTGCACTATTAGAAACACTACGAATGGAGCTAGGATTAAGACATGGGGTGGCTCTGGACCAAGCAAAGCCTCCAACATAATATACGAAGATATTATCATGGAAAATGTGCAAAATCCCATCATAATCGACCAGCACTACGGATCAAAAACAAAGGTACTCACCTAAAGGTACACACAAAATGGTCAAATCAATAATATTGCTTTTTGAATCCCATTTAGCTATATAAATCAGTAAGGCTAATTTCCTTGTGTACTCTGTTGCGAGCAGCCATCGAACGTGAAGGTCAGCAACGTCCATTTCCGCAAGATTAGAGGAACATCGGTATCAGTTCTTGCAGTGAACTTACAGTGTAGCACAGCAGTGCCATGCGAAGGGGTTGAAGTAGCGGATGCAGTGGCGGAACCAGGGGGGCGGAGGGGGGCTGGAGCCCCGGCGAGGAAAAAAAAAAATTTTTTTACCAGGTATAATTTATCATAATTCGATTTGGAGCCCCGGGTAAATTAATTATTTGAGCCCCGGCTGAAAAAATTATTAGAGCCCCAGCTAAAAAAATTATTTGAGCCCCCCTAAAAAAATTATTTGAGCCCCGACGAATATTCCGTCCTCCGTCCTAAGCTTTTGAGCCCCGGCGAATATTTCGTCCTGGTTCCGCCACTGAGCGGATGTAGAGTTAACATACAGTGGCAACCCTGCAAAATCCACTTTGTTTGCCTCTGATTGTCAGAATGCTAAGATAAAATTCGGTGGCAAGATGAACCCACCAGCATGCAAGGTCTAGACTATCGGTTAGACCCCTTTTTGTTGTTTCGTTAGCTATCTGCGTAGTGTTGATGGCCAGCCACCTCCAACCATGAGCATAGTGTAAGCTTCCAGGCCACAACGACCTTTGGAAAAGTGGTTAATTAGCCACCCGAGTAGTGTTGCACTATTGCACATATGAGAGTACATATATACATGTGTGATGACATATGGAGAGGTACGTATACCATGCACTAACGCTATTGTGTTAGAAAATAGAACGTTCGCCATATAATCAATATAGAACTTATAAATTTAAATTTATGGATTTAATTGTAGAAAATTACCTTTCACTTCATCACATTTATAATTAAGACGATATTTCTGAAAATCACACTTACAACATTATTTGTTAGTTATTAAGCACATATTTATAATTAGAGATGGTAGGGTTAAGATCAAGAGCGACATTATTTCCGCTTGTATATTGCTATCCAGCAAGAAAATTTTCTCTATTAAATTGTTTTTTTCCAATCGATTTCACTTACAGACTCCTAAAATCTCTCAAAATATTCAATTTTATTTTTTATCCGATTGCCAAACCTTGAATGCACTTTTAAAAAATAATTGGAGAGATATTCTAAAACTTTCTCCATGCAGTGCTCTAGAATCTTCATTTATATGCAACTACTCCATATTCTTAAATTTTGCTAATTTCAAGAATATATACTTCTGATATTGTTGTTGACGTGCCTTCGATACTTGTTGCAGCATCTTGTGTTGTATTTTCTATTTTAATTTTAAAGCTATAATTATTTGTCATTCTAATTCTGATCTAACTTCTTTCACGACATCTTTGCACAAAAACATTTAATGTATCAATTAGACTACCACAGTATCATTCACATTTTAGTGTGATCTCTCAATTACAGATAATATAAAATCAGAAGAAAGAATTCTACTAAAGAAAGAATGTTACCGAACTATAAAGTTCGACTTCCGTAAATAAAATGTCACAAGGACGTCTCGATAGAGTCGCACTCAATTGCGATCCAGGCATGAGTTTGCGTAAACGGTCCACAAATCTTACTTTAATTTATTATTTTTTTACAAAAAATTAAAGTGCACACTTGCGGTTCAAAATGTGCATACAACTAATTCGAAAATGAAGATAGTTTAATTTTCAAAATACACATTTGCAAGAGGGGTCTCAAAGGAACAACACTCCGACATCATTAAACCATTTGGACATGACATGGTGACTGGTTTGGTTATTAGGTGTAGAACTCATGACGACATACAGTTGACTTGATGGTCGACTGTGTTGGAGGAAATTAATTTAAATCTAAATTGAATGTAAAACTAATTGCTATACCAAATAATCAAACTTCAACTCCAAATACAGTTAAACAATCAATACAAGATTCAAGAACATATACCACGTGAAAAGTCGATCATCACTTTTTCTCTCTCATACGCTCCTAGGGTTTTCAGATTTTGCTGCCGCCTTGGGTGGGGGAAGCTCCCTCTCACGAGGTGAGACCTCCTCCACCCCGGGCTTCCTTCTTCCTTTACCTTTCCCTTTGCTTTTCCTTCCAATAATGGATTTCCTCTTGCATATATGCATGTCTTCCTCTAGCTTCGAGCTAGTTTCCCTCAAGCCTCTGAGCTTGATTGTCTTGGCTTGAATGGTGGGATCTCCGTGGTCTTCAGCGGCTTGGGTACTACACGGTTGGCGGCGCTGTGGTGTTACCAAGGCTTGGTCTTCCATCCAAGTCACAGCGTGGTGTCCGGTCTGGCTGTGGTCTTAGGTCGGCGAGGACTGTGGTTGAGCGGGGTTGTGGCGGGGTGGATGAGGCTTTGGATGGGGCGGAGCGATTGGGTTTGGGTGATGGCTCCTTGGGCGTGCGGGCGACGGACAGCAGATCGGACGCGGCTCGGACTGCGGATCGGACGCTTGATGGCGACGGTCTGACGGCGGAGGCTCGAGCGGTCTGGCGCGAGGAGGATCGAGTGATCGGACGGCGGAGGCCCGAGCGATCTGTCGATCTGACGGCGGAGGCTCGATCTGTCGATCTGACGGTGGTGGGCTGCTACCTGAGCGGAGGCTCGAGCGATCTGACGGTGGGTCGGGACGCGCGGCGGCGGCGGCTGCTAGGGTTTCCGTGGGTGTGCTTGATGTGGTTTTGGGCTTGTCTGTTTGCTTGTGGGCCTGGGCCAGATCCCTTATTTTGGTCTTCTTGCTCTTCCTGGCCTTGTGGCATTTTCAATCCTTGGGCTGGGTGCTCTGGGTTTTTCTTATGTCCGAACGCTGTTTGGACTTTGGTGAGCTCGTTGGGATGGCGCCAATTATGGCCTGCTCTTCAATCTGTTTTATGAGACTTCCTTGACGTAGTGTTGTCTTAGAATTTGTCCCTTCGTTTATATTTCCTTTGCTCGAATTGTAATATCTTTTTCAATGAAATATATCTCACCTTGAATCAAAAAAAAAAGAACATATACCACGTGCATTACGCAGAAATCCGTTAATTTCGTGCACATTAAATGCGGACTAACAAAACTAAATATCTGGTTTTTATAACTTAGACATGTAAATAAATGTAGGAATGTGAGACATAATCTCGATCATTTGATTACATGCAATTCGAAGAATGAGATTTAATTTTCTAAATAAAATCGACAAACTCAACCGCTATGGTTTTTGCAAATCCAATCGCCACTTTATTAAAAAACAACTTTACTCTCAAGTCTCAACCGTTGAATTATCAAAATTAACGGATAAAATTAAGTTTTTACGTCTCACGAAAACTTAACGTCTCTTTTGAACTTAACTCTCGTAACTGATTTTGTACATTGAGCTTGCTCGACTCGGTTGAACAACTGACCCGAAAATGTTATCGACTCCATCATCGGATCGGTGTTTTCAACACTAGTTCGAGTGAATATAGTAGTAGGTAAAGAATGGGGAATACCAACATGAGGAAACTGCCAATGCTAGAAGTGTTCATAATTGAGGGTTAAATTTGGTGGTAGGGGCCGAAAGAGTACGCAAGTTTGGCCTAACATTACGGGCCATGCTGTTGAAGAACCTAACAAACAACATTAAATGTCTCGCCAGTCATCCCATCCATAAAACATGGTTGGAGACAAACGCAACTAATACAAGTCATCATCAATAGCTACCAACATAACATGTTGTGTAGACTTATGATGCACTCATGTTACATACTCATAAATACTTTCAGGTCCAACCCCTCCACAGCAAAGCATATCGCACTACAGATCTCATTTTCAATTCTTTTACTCTCCGCTCCATCATAAATAAGCATGTAATAACTGCACATTTACTTACTCTGAAGTTCTTGAGGAAGCATTAAATTTTACAAAGCATAGAACATGAAGATGCTAAGTTACTGAGGATACTCTCTACTTGAAGATTCTTTTGCAAATTAATTTTCCAATTCAAGCTGGAGTATTTGAGTAATCTGCTTTCTCAATGACACCTCACTTCTTTTCCAAAGTGTTTAATATATAATTTCGTGCATTGATAAAATACAAATCAACAGATAAAAAAAAAGGAGATTTACAAGTCCATAAAATTGAATCTACTTGAGTGAACTTCTAGTTATCATTTATCAAAGTGATGAGATTTTTAAGCTCATTACTAACTTTTTAAAGAAAATTAGATAATCTTGAACTTGAAACATTTCATCAATAATTGAAAAATGTCCACTTAATTATTCCGCTGATTTGAATATTATAAATAAATATAATTGCATTTTATATTTTTACTAGCGTCATTTTTCTTGATATAGAAAATAAAATATTAAAAAACTCAAAGCAGTAAAAAATTAATTTACTAAAATGCAGAAACCGGCTCGACTTCCGATGCAACTCTCCGGCCACCACCGCCAGCGGCGGAAAGAGTCCCTTGCTGCTGTCTTGCCAAAACCATCTTCTTATAAATCTCAACAAGCATCTTCTCATCATACTCCTTAACATGCCCTTTACCACCAAACCCACTCATCCCACCATCCACTGCTCCAGCGCCGTAAACAATCATCCCTTTACTGGCAAAACCCAGCATCGCATTTACATACGCGTCTCTCATCTTCAAGAAGAATCTTCTGACAGAGCTGAGTCTGAGCTTGAATCGGAATCGACCCAGTTTTAATTTGGGTTTGGGAATGTTAAAACGCCGTCGTTTCTCGCTGTTGTTGGTGTTGGATTTATTGTTGTTGAGGCGACGGTAGCCGTTGCGACGCCAGTAGGATTTGAAGCCGGTGTAAGCAGTTTTGGCTACGCCTTCCATGTTGATGGCAGAGAGGAGCGCTGCTTGTGTGTTGTTAGACTTAAAATCCAATGGAACATGTGATGATGTACAAATAATTTCTATTGACATTTTTATTATTAAATTAATCGATTTATCCTCTATGTTTGTTCATTTTTTTGGGTGTTTTAATATTTGTTTATTTTCAATTATTTATGCTCCCTCCGTTCCATAGTATTTGTCCACTTTTTATTTTAGGCGTACCCTTAAGTTTATTCTTCACCACATATTCTACTTTTTTACTCATTTACTTATTAACTATTTATTCTCAACAACACTTTATACATTCTTTCTACCTTAATTACTGTGCTTTTTTTGCTTTTGGACAAACAAAATGGGAGGGAAGGAGTAATTATTTATTCTTTTTTTTTAAAATCATTAAACTCATACATTGAATACAATTTTTATTTTTTTAAATCACGAAATTTGTACTTTAAACAAATAAAAACAAAGAGTAATAGTTAATGTTTGGATCTTTGAGTTGAGTTCTAGATAGATATGTAAATTTTGTGAGACATAAGGACGTAATCTTGGCCGTTGATTTGATTAATTCGACGGTTGAAATTAAAGTTGGGTTTTAATTAATTGGGTGATTGTATTTGCAAAAAACACAGGCGGTTGGTAATTGACGGTTATCAATATCAACAATTGGATTGATAAAAATCAACGACTGAGATGATGTCCTTCCGTCTTACTAAAAGATGCATATCCTCCTATAACCCTTCACTAGATCTTTTTGACAAAATAAATATGTTTTGATTGAATGATTGTAAAATAGTGTGATATATGATGAAATATTCATACATGCGAGGAATTAGATTCAGATCTTGTATTGCATACGTATTGAATGAGCTAACATATATTCAAATAAGATAAATGAAATAATATAACTTTATTAATGCCCAAATCCAGAATTATTATCTATACTGTGCAACTAATTTGCCGCATCAATATGACATCGTTTTAATTTTTATACTATAACTTTATATAGTTTTTCCTTCATTTTTATCAAAAATAATGTAATTTAAACTGGCAGCATATTGCTAAGAAAAAATTGATGGAAATGTGATGGTTGTGATGTATAATTGTATATCCAAATATTACACGGAATTCGTTGTCCAATTTAATGTTAGGATAAACATTGAGCTTGCTTTGTCGTATTTTAAGTATTTCTTGTCTTTACATTGGAGGAAGAGATTGTAGAAATATGCCTGATAATTTGTGATAATTATCTTCCCACTTTAGCTCTAAAGATATAAACGGGTACGAAAACAAAACCGAACTGCGTAAAGATTCATATTATTTATCTATGACAAACGCTTCTCATAGTAGTTCTTTTAAATATCCATCCGCTTAAGTATCATTTTTACTGCTTTGATATATTTCAAAAATTAAATAAATAACGTGTAGCTTATAATACAACATTTAAAACTATTAAACTAATTTTTAATGGATGCTTTTTATTAATAGTTATTTGATGCACATACTGTGCATTTTAAGATAAACTATATTGTGATATAATTAATATTAATACAAGAAATATATTTATGTAAATGATAGAATGATATTTTAGGAAAGGGAATTGTGGTTTCAAAAAGAAATCGCCAATTCATTCCTTCCTGCTTTGTGTATAAAATAGATAATATATTATTTAGTAATTAATATGAATTAATGAAGTTACTAATTCGAATCACTATAAATAAGAGGTAAACCGGACAGAGTAGGTGAAACTATGTAAAGTAATCAATAAATGTTGACATCCTTTCTTTGATTATGAAACGGACGGAACTTTGTTAATTAATGAGAGACAATTTAGAAGAGTAAAAATTATCAGGATATGATTTTAATCGTTGATTTAATTAATATGCCGATTGAAATGAATAGTAAAAATTATCTCATTCGCTGTTTGTAGAAGAAGATTATATGCATTTATTTTCACTTACTAAGCCATCCGTTCTTACCATTACATGCCGACGATTTTTTCGTTTATGATATAATTAAGACACACACACTATCATTTGATTCTTCGCATAATTCCATCGTTTAAAAATATTTTCTTGATTGTGGATAATTATAATTTGCAAGTAGGTCTTGTTTCATGAATTAATATCACTTAGTCGTCGGGATGCACAAAATTGGACCGGACCGTATTGGGATCGGTCCGGTCCCAGTCTAATTACGGTCCGGTCCACGATCCATAAAATTTAAGATTTACGGGTTACAGTCCGGTCCAAGAGATTTACGGTCCGGTCCGGACCGTAATATAAATTAAATAAATATAAAATATTAAAATATTAAAAATATATCATATAAAATAGATATATATCAATAAAAAATAAAAAAAGACCTAAATGTTCCTGAAAATATTTAGAATACTTAATAAAATGTATATAAAGTTAAAAATATACATTATTTTGATTTTTATTAATTTTTTTAATTTAAAATTAAATAAAAATAATAATTACGGGTTTACGGTCCAAACCCGGACCGGACCGTAATTGGACCGGTCCGTAACGGTCCGGTCCACCCCATTTCAAAAATTTACGGTCCACCGGTCCGGACCGGTTGTGCATCCCTAGTCGTCTATATGATACAATTTATAAAGTTTTCATATTACTTAACCTAAATGTTATCAGTACGATCATATTACTTAAGATAAATGTTATCAATATGAATGAGTTCATGTGTTGCCTAAAACAATATACAGCAGATCCAAAGCGCAACTTTTATATTCAAAACTACATATTTTAGGTATAAATTACGTCGTTTTACAATGAGTTCATTGATTTTTCATTTAGATTTTAGTAAAGTGATGTAGTTTTGTAATTCAATCAAAATTATGCAATTTTCAATTCACTTTAATTGCTCTATGCAGCACCGTATCTGAATCCGTTATCACTACCGCATCTACAATACCTATTTAACCTAGGTACTATTTCAGTCTGTAGAGTCCTAAACTTACATACAACTTTTAAATCAATTCAAGAAACTAAATGAATGTATAAATTGCAAGAATGGAAATACACTCATTGATTTGTTTTACCAATGTTCTTCTTGACCGAAGTCTAGCTTACATCTATGCTGAGCTTCGTCAGGACTCTCGTCGATCTGATTTCTCTATCAAACTGTGGGTTCTCTTATTTTAGATGAACTCGTCGTTTGAAACTACGGGTTTCCATCGGGAATAATTTGGGATTTAAAATTTGTTTGTTTAAAAAATTATTATTTTATTACCATAATGATTAGATGAGTCGATTGATGTGATAAAATGTGATTTTAATTACGTCTAGTGTTTAGGAGTTTACATTTTTAAAATATAAAAAACACCTATCCACGAACACGTCGCCTAATGTGGTGTTAACTCAATGGACTAGGAGTGTCGTTCGTCTGGAGTGCCATAATAATCCTCATGAGTCAGTGTGAATGCATTTCAACATCAGGTCATGGATTGAATTGAGATACAATTGACTCCTCGATGTGTGCATCTGTCCAAATGCACATGAGACTATAAATAATAATTTTTGAATAAATATTTCAAATAAAATTCAGATGAATAATAAATATTAAACTAAAATTACCTCTTCTATTAGGATTGGGGATAAAACCAACATCAACTCCCAACGTGTATAAGATTCCTAACTCGCGCAGCTCATCGATAAAGGTACGATAGGTCTTCGCATTTTTTGCCTCAATTATGGGTGTCACGTGAGACAAGAAATACATTTGTGAAACTTCTCTCGCCTTCCTTACAAATGCACGTGGCAAAATGTAAAATGACAAATGTAAGGTAAAATAGATAATTATATGACCTTAGGTGAGAAATTGATAATCTGACTTACACTGCGAGGTATTTCGTGAGCGATGAGTTTGTGGTGTTGAGAGGGCTCATGTCTACTGGCGCAGTTCTTTCTAATAATCATCCGAAACCACTCATGAATTAAATGAATAAATGAAAATTAAATGAGAGAAAATTTACCGGATCATTCCACACTTTCTTATCACAGTGGACTTGTTGCTGACTGAGTAAGCTCTCGTCTTGGTCCGGCTCGACTAAATCATCGGGATCCATCATGTAAGGGCTTTGCTCGAGCAGGATGAACGGTCCTCTCTAAGTGAATGGTGGCTTCTGGAGTGATATCTGATATCCAAGTGGTACTTCATATTTAATGTCGCATACAAATGTCAATATCAACACAAAAAACGCAATCAATCATATAAATAACACGAACAAAATCAACCACAACATATTCAAGCACAAATATATCGAGTTATATCAAAAAAATTTACAATAAACATCATAACGCTTATGATTGAACATTGAGATTGACTTGCGAAATTTGTCGTCGAAGTCGGATATATGATTGGAGCCGCCCTGGGTGGATGAGGGAGAGGAGGATGAAAGAAGAAGGAAAGAAGAAGAAAAGAAGAAAAACCCTAAATTTTGTTCGATGGGAATCCGCAGTTTCAAACGGCGAGTTCATCTAAAATTAGAAATTCGTTGTTTGAAACAGTGGGATCAATAGAAAAATTAAACGCAACGTATCGGTGCACATGTGTCAAGTCACATAGGCAGAAATCTGCCACAGCGGCACACTCTTAATACCAACTCTCGATTTCAAATCGCGGTTCAAAAGTGTCATTTTTGAAACTCAAACTTGACAAAAACGAAATAATATATCTCAAACCTAATATGTTTAATAATTCTCTAGATTTTGAATGTATCTTGTTTTTAAGTATTTTTTCTTTTCATTAAGGGTGGAAGAGGTTGTCTTCTTTCTAATAGAAATAAGCCTTGTAAATTATGTTAATTATCTTCCTTCTCTTTGCTCTATAAACTTATACTAAAACAAAAGCCAATTAAACATACCCTTCTTGTAGCGGTAGCATACTCCTTTTTCTCTAATATTAATTTATGCAGTAGATATAATAAAGGTTATTAATGAGAGACACTTGATCGAGTAGGTGAAACTACGCAATCAATGGATAATGGTGTCCTTTGATTTTGACATGTTGTACCAAAACCTATAAGTGATACAGACAAAATTTTGTTAATTTATATTAGAGTAAATAATTACATTGTTCATTATGAATGAAGATGAAATACATTCATTGGTTAGCAACAGTTAGCCATCCCATTCTTACCATTACAATCCACTGACTAGCTAGAATTGATATTTGTTAATCAGATAATTAAGACACTCTGTCATTTGTCTCTTTCGTTGCTTGTTCCATCATTTAAAAATATGTTCTTCATGGCGGATGATCGCTCACTTTCAAGTTTCAATCAAGAATGATACACATTTATTGTCAACATGTAACAACTTTCATAGTTAATACAAAGACAAAAGTCTTTTGTAAAAAGCTAATGTGCAGAAATTTGTCTGAGTTTTATTGATAAGCTTTTACATATATATATACAGAGATTATTCTTGTTGAGCAAGAATAGAGATTACATCTAAGGTAACCTAAATATTTGAGATCCTGCAGGAAAGGTAACTCAATATTATACAAATAAATTACTACCGTAATTATCTACTAATATCCACGTGATTAGCTACTAATACTCCCCCTCAAGTTGGAGCATGCAAGTCTCGAATGCCCAACTTGCTAAGAAGATAGGTAAACGATTGCTTCCCTAATGCTTTAGTAAATATGTCGGCCAACTGATCACATGATCGTACATAAGATGTAACGATAGAATCAGATTTGATGAGGTCTCGAATAAAATGACAGTCAATCTCTATATGTTTGGTTCGTTCATGAAAGACAGGATTAGCAGCAATATGTAGAGCAGCTTGGCTATCACATATGAGACGCATAGGCGACGTATGACAAAAACCAAGGGACACAAGTAGTGCCTTAAGCCAGAGAAGTTCGGAACAAGCTGCAGCCATAGAGCGATATTCAGCTTCAGCGGAAGAGCGAGATACGGTAGGCTGTTTTTTAGTTTTCCAAGAGATTGGAGACGCACCCAACATGATAAAGTATCCCGTTAAAGAACGTCTTGTGAGAGGGCATGCCGCCCAATCACTGTCACAATATGCAGTCAATTGTAAAGAACTATGACGTGAGAGAACAAGACCTTGTCCTGGGTGACCCTTTATGTAATGAAGTATCCTGATAACTGCATGCCAGTGAACCTCTTTAGGATTTTGCATAAATTGTGAAAGAATGTGAACAGAGTAACTAAGTTCGGGCCGAGTAATCGTCAAATAAATAAGGCGTCCAACAAGACGTCGGTAACGATCCGGGTGAGCAAACGTCGGTCCAGATACAGTTGCAAGATTGTGATTTTGCTGCAAGGGAAAATCAATTGGCTTTGCTCCAAGTAAACCGGTTTCAGAGAGAATGTCAAGTGCATACTTACGTTGACAAAGAAATAAGCCTTCTTGTCCATGAGCAATTTCAAGTCCCAAAAAATATTTTAACGTCCCTAAATCCTTCATGTGAAAACATGAATGTAAATACGTTTTGAATTTGGAAATGATTGACGAGTTGTTGCCTGCTATGATCAAATCATCTACATACACCAACACTTGAAGATTTGTTGTGTGTTGGATGTAAGAAAATAAAGAGTAATCTGCGTGTGATTGTTTAAATCCAAATTTCAAGAGAGCAGCAGTAAGCTTAGCAAACCAATTTCGTGGCGCTTGCCGAAGTCCGTAAAGAGACTTTAAGAGACGACAAACCTTACCTTCAGGAGCTATAAAACCAGGTGGAGGTCGCATGTACACCTCCTCTTCTAGATCACCATGTAAAAACGCATTATGAACATCCATTTGATGAAGTTCCCATCCTCGTATAGATGCTACTGATAAAAATAAACGAACCGTAGTCATCTTCGCAACAGGAGCAAATGTTTCATTGAAATCAACACCCTCAACTTGTCGATTTCCAAGAATAACAAGACGCGCCTTGTGACGCTCGATTGATCCGTCAGAGCGGTATTTTATACGAAAAACCCATTTGCATCCGATTGACTTTTTATCTGAGGGCAGTGACTCAAGAGACCACGTTTCATTTTTCTGTAAAGCATCAAGTTCATTAGCCATAGCAGAACGCCATTCAGGATATTGAACAGCTTCCGTAAACGAGCGTGGCTCAACAGATGCAGTAACCGCAGCTAGGAACTGTACATGGGATTTTGAGAACTTTTCACAATTAATAAACTTCGAAATTGGATAACGAGCCCCTGAAACCAATGTTGTAGTTAATGAATTTGCAGATGAATGAGAGAGACAAGCAGTTGTGTTGCAAATATACCCATGTAAACGAGTCGAGGGCTTGCAAGTACGTTTACTTTGACGAGTGACTTGCTCAGGTAAGGAAGTAGATGTTGAAGATAAAGCAGGTGGAGATGATGTTGTGGATGTCTCGGTGGTAATTGTATTGGAGCTCCCCCTGGCATCATGCATGTGAGTTGATGACTCATCCTTATTTGACGTGGGCACATCAAATGTTGATGGATGACGTGTGTCATGAAGTTCAGAAGTAGCATTTTGATTTTGCTGGTTGTAAAAAGGAAAGACAGCTTCGTAGAAAACCACATCTCGAGACTCAAAGAATTTATCAGAATCAAGATCATACAACAACCAAGCTTTCTTTCCGTATGGATAGCCAAGAAATACACACCGACGACTACGAGCTGAAAACTTGTCATTGTTACGAGGAATAATAGCAGCATAGCAGAGACATCCGAAAACACGCAAGTGAGTGTAACTGGGAGTTTTACCGAAGAGCAATTCATATGGAGTTTTGCCAGAGAGGACTGAACTTGGTGTTCGATTGATCAAGTAAGCCGCTGTGAGAACACACTGACCCCAAAATTGAATTGGTAGTGACGCTTGAAATCTTAAAGCTCGAGCAACATTAAGAAGATGTCGATGCTTCCGTTCAGCTCGACCATTTTGCTGAGGAGTGGCAACACATGATGTCTCAAATACAATACCTGAAGACTTAAAATAAGACTGAAGTGGCAAAAACTCAGTACCATTATCGGAACGAAAGCGTTTCACTGATTTATTGAACTGCTTATTTGCAAAGACACAGAACTGTTGAACAAGTTTCACAACCTCTGACTTGGAAGCCATTAAATGGACCCACACACAACGAGTATGATCGTCCACTAACGTTAGAAAGTAATGAGCACCACAAGTTGACGGTTGACGATATGGACCCCAAACATCAGCATGGACTAGTCCAAATAATTCAGCTGCTTTATTATTACTTAAAGGAAAAGTATCTCGTGATTGCTTGGACTGATGACAGACCTCACAAGGATCTACAGAACTGTTGCTAGTAACATGAACACCTTGTAGTTGCTTAACTAATTGATAAGACGGGTGACCTAAACGTTGATGCCATAATTTTGAAGAACTTGTAGTTGTTGCAGCAACTGATCCATATCGGGTTGTGCCACCACAAAGCCAGAAAACCCCATCTCTAGCTTCACCCACTCCAATCACCATCCTCGAAGTGCGGTCCTGAAGGACACAAAATTTATCAGTGAGTGTTACCAGGAGATGTAATTCATGTATCAAGTGACCAAGTGAGATCAAGTTGTAAGCTAAGTTCGGAACTAGCAACACATTTTTAATATGCAGAGAGTCTCCTAGGATAGCTGTTCCTGCTTGACATGCATGCAAACTGGAACCATCAGGTAGAATAATAGTAGATGAAGAAATGGTGTGTAAGTTGACAAGCATATTTGAGTTCCCTGTCATATGATACGAAGCTCCCGTATCAAGTATCCACTGACCTACTTGCTTACCCATGGATTTATCATTAGATGGACTTTTCAAATTCTTTAACAATTCAAGCATTGAGTTCCATTGATCATCTGTGAGAGCCGGAGTGAGTGATGCTCGGTCTTGTGTAGTTATAGAAGCAGGATATGAGTTAGAAGGTGAGGTTCCTTGTGCTGCATTTGCAAGTCTCACTGAACCTTTACTGTGGGTTGATAGACGAGAAGAGGACTTAGAGGAGGATCCTCGACCCCTTACGGTTTCTGTAGAAGCTATTTTATGTTCACCTCGCTTTTGACGAAAATCTTCCCACCATTCTGGATAACCATGAAGCTTAAAACAAGATGAGATGTCATGATTAGAACGACCACAATGAGAGCAAGGTACCTTTTCATCTTGTGTTGGCAAATGAGATTTACTAGTGTTGGAAAGTTTTGAGATAGAACTCTTTCCTTGAGCAGCAAAGGCAATTGCATCATGAGATGTGGCTCGTTCCGTGGAGATAGTTTTGTGACGTTCTTCCTGTATCACTAAGGAATATACACGATTCAATCCGGGCAGAGGGTCTTGTGCCAAAATTTGAGAGCGTAGTGCCCCATACGCATCATCATCGAGTCCCATTAAGAACTGATGTACAGCCTCCTCCTCACGCTCAGTTTGTAGTTCAGAAACCCATGTGCATTTGCAACCGTTACATGTACAATGACGAGGTTTGATGTATGTATTAAGCTCATCACGTAAGCGTTTGAGTCGGCCAAAATAAGAAGCAACGGACTGGCCATTTTGACGACAACGAGAGATTTCAGAGCGAAGTTGATGAATACGAGGAGCATTACCTATTGAGAAGCGTTGCTTGATCTCATCCCAGAGCACTTTCACTGAATCACAATAAGATAAAGAAGATCGAATAGAGGAGTCAACTGACTGGAGAATCCATCCAACCATCATCGAGTTGACGCTACACCAGTCGTCGTATAAGGGATCAGTTTCAATCGGTTGAGTCATTCTGCCATCAATGAATGAAAGCTTACGTCGTGCACGAAATGCATTACGCATAGCTTGCTCCCATTCTTGATAATTGTCGCCTTTAAGAATTTCAGGAATAAGTTTCATCCCTGTGTGATCAGACGGATGAAGGTAGTAAGGGGAAGTCAAATCAAGACATCCTTGTTTTGCTATAAGATCTGTAGTTGGGGTAGGGTTTGTAGTTGGGGTAGAGTTTGTAGTTGTCATTGAGAAGGAAGGTTAAAAAAAATAGGGAAAAAAAAGGTCGTGGCTGTGATACCATGTAAAAAGCTAATGTGCAGAAATTTGTCTGAGTTTTATTGATAAGCTTTTACATATATATATACAGAGATTATTCTTGTTGAGCAAGAATAGAGATTACATCTAAGGTAACCTAAATATTTGAGATCCTGCAGGAAAGGTAACTCAATATTATACAAATAAATTACTACCGTAATTATCTACTAATATCCACGTGATTAGCTACTAATATCTTTTGTTATCTATGGCAGTTGGCTCTGCAACAATTTTGCTTGCTTGTGCATGCAACTACCTCTATAACAATTTCTAGAATATTTCCACTGCCTATGCCCATAGAATAATTTCGGCTTAAAGTATGTTATCTTCTCTAAATAATATTATTTTTATAATAATACTCCCTCCGTCCCAACCCATTTGTCACATTTGGGTTTGGGCACGGGAATTAAGGTATTGAGTTGTTGCGAGGAGATAAAATATAAAAGAGAATATGTGGAAGAATAAAATATATGATAAATATTAGTTGTGAGAGTAAAAGTAAGAAAGAAAGTTTTCATTTATGGAAATGTGACAATTGTTTTGAGACGCCAAAAAAGGAAATGTGACAAAGTGATTGGGACGGAGGGAGTATATCATCAGTAGAATAAATATATTTTTATTTCGCCACCTCTTTATTCATTTCAGTTAGCAATACACCCCATCTGATAATGATAAATAAAAATAGTTAATTCCTAACGAAATTGGTTGTAGAAGATATTGGCGTAGCAGAGTTTTAAGGGAATTGCCAGCAAATCTGAAGTTAAATTTCTTAGAATTCACTAGGTTTTTAGGATTCCATCATAAGATTAACTAGAATATACTAGACAAAAAGAAAAATCTCAAACTTATACAATCTCAGATTGATTATTTACATAAAATAAACTAACTATATGTATACATGAGAAAACTCAAACTCTATTTAAAACTCCTTTGTAGGATATAACTAAAACTAAACTAAAGCCCAATAAAATGCCCACCCTATTTTTCGTCCTAGATGAAAGGAAAAATTTCATGCTTCATATATGTTCTACGATATGCAATGTAAGGTGTGTGCACGTGGCATGTATGGAGTTGCCTTAAGATTATCAAAGACGACACGTGTGGCATGGATTTATCGCCTGGTGAAGCAAGCAACAAGAAAGTACATCAAATATTTGTCACTCTACCGAAAGGAGTTGTCAAGAAGGAAGAGGCTGCTGAGAAGAGTGAGAAAGGGGAGGAATCCTACCAAAAACGTCACTGAAAAATAAAGAGGATTGTTGACAAAAGTTCGCCAAAAAGGGATCTGAAATGAAAGGAAAAAAAGAAAAGAACACTTTCCATGAGAAATAAACGTTTTCCAAAAATTCTTACCACTATAGGGCGAGAGAGTTATTATGCACCTACTAACTTAATGTTACAAATACATCGTTTTAACATGTTTACAATATTACTACAGCCTTTGTCTAAACATTGCAATTCGATAAATACATAATCACGTTTGGGAACCCGTTAATTCATGCCTGAAAAAGATCAGCGACTTGTTGCGTCAACGCATAGAGTTGACCAAACCGACCCATCTCCCTCTTCCTCGTCCGCCGCACCATATTCCCCAAACACATGCTTATCCGCCAGACCCATTTGCCAACTCAGCAACACAAAACTCCAAACAAAATTCTAGAAGAAAAACAGTGTTTGCGACAAAGTTACAAAAACACCAATTTGATGTTATCCATTTCTTTCAGATTTCAATTTATGTACAAATATCTGCCCATCATCTTTTCGATCCATTAATGTTCCTCAACTTTTGCCTCATTATTTAATGAAACTTTGCCAAAAATGAAAGCTTTATCGATGTATATTGCTGTCGGTTTCTTTTAGGGTAGCATTTATAGAAAAGAAGAAAAAGATCCCATTTTCATGGACTGGCGATTGTAATCGTAATGCTTCAATCCATTTCTTCTTCCCTGCATTTTGATCTGTTTTGGGTTTTGATTTTTGTGGGTCAATTTGTTGCATTGTTTTGTTAGGGTTTTGGTTTTTTGGGATTTTGTGATTTGTGGGATATTGATTCTTGCTGTGTTGGTTTGCTTGATGTTGTAGGGATTTGTGATGCATTTTTGAGCATTTTGTGGGATTGGAGGATTTTTGTTGTGGAACAGGGTGATGCTTGTGTATTTGGTGTAGATTGGTATGATCACAATCAGTTTGAGATTTTGAAGATTAAGAGGGTTTTCTCATAAATATGTGTGTGCATCCGCATTCGCTAGTTATATTGTTTTAGTTAGATTGAATGCCAGGGGTGCTTTTGTTGAACTGGTCGATTGCTGTGTGAGGAAAATAGAAATATTCTACTGGTGTTAAAGAGACATTTAGGAAGTGTTTCAGATGGCGTTAGCTGCGAGGGAAGAAGACCTTGAAGCAGGGTTGGGTTTTGAGTCGTTTTCCGCTGAAGAAAGAAGCACAAGTATTGTTATGGGGGGAAGCAGTGTTAACGGAAAATATGCAGGAAGATTTTATCAGGAAACAGTTGATGAAGCTAGACCATTGCTACAGAATTGTCTGGCAAGCCTGGAGGGTGAGGAGCATTTAAGAATAAAACCTGTCAAGGATAATCGTAAGAAGGTGAATGCTATAAGGCCTCCAAAACCTCCCAGGCCGCCAAACAGTCCGTCTTTGGATGCTGCTGACTTGAAGTTAATTAGGGAGCTTTCAGAGCTTGCTCTTGAAAAGCGTATGAGGATTGAAAGGATGAAGGATCTGAAGAAGTTGAGGGCTTCTAAGGCAGCAGCATCCTCAAGCTCTCCAATAGCACCTCCGTCGCACTGATAATTACCGTCCTTTTTTGCCTAATTATTCTTTTCCAAGGTAATGCTTCATTTCCTTAAGTGCCAATTTTTTTCCTCAGAACATATTAAGCCTCAAATATATTTAAAGGGGCATGAAACTTCTGAGTGTAGCATTATACAAAAACAAAATAAGCATATGACCCGGCTCTGATGATCTATCTGCAGGTTTGTGCTTGAAAAGAGGTTCAGTCATAAGCTTACAAACTTCTCCCGGACCTGTTCTGAGCCCTGACGGGGCTAATGAGGGAGACTTAATTTCAATACAAGTCTTCAAGGACCTTTCGCCTAATGATGATTCCAATAGACACAACTTTGAGTCTGAACAGTGCGTGTTTCTTATCTTTTTCTTTATAATGTTTGAAAAACCCCCATCAAGACTTCTTGATTTTATTTAATGGATAAGTAAACTAAGATTAATAGAAGTTTTCGACAAATGTTCTGAAAAGGTGACATAACAACTGATCGGATTACCTGAAGCCGTAAATTGTTGTAAACTACTCATTAATTGCACCACAAATCTTCAGTGGAAATTCGTTATTTATTTTTACATTTATTATACTGCCGGATAATTACTTTTTTTGATGTAGGTCATCTACTACTGCTAAGGAAGGCTGGACGAGGGATGCTGGATAAAATAGCAAGGATATGCTGTACACTACTAAACCCATTCTTTCCGCTTATGAAGTCAGTTTAGACGTTGACACATTCTCTTACCGTTGTAGCTTTCCAAGGATATATGTATCATATCTGCTTGAAGAGTTCCTTAGTTCCATTCCTTGTAAATATAACTTACAACCTCGAGTTTTTTATTCTATAGTTGAAAATGAACTTTGGAATTTTCTGTTGCTACCATTACTTTTCGAGATGATTACAACACATAGGGATGGGGAAGCCTTTAGGTTAAAACTATGTACATAACCTCTTAGGCCTTACCAAACCACCTACTGGAAAAGCCTTACTACCTTGGCCGTTCCAAAATGTACTTTTAGTACTCTTTTTACCTAATGAAACCAAACAGTTGGTTCACATTGACAGTTTCTCTATAACCAGAGAAAGACGCCGAGAAATCAAACCCTTTTAAATATTTTTCATTGCTCGTGCCTTGTGAATTTATATTCTGGTTGTTTTTGGATTGTATTTTAGACATTCTTAACTAACATATTTTGATAGAGTTTCCCATTAAGCTACTGACAAATGTGCTTTTATTATAGGGTGTCAAAGTAAGACTACAGCAGATTTCAAGTCTTGATTCTGATCAGTATTGCAAACTAGCAACAGTCCATGGTTTTTTCGTTTAGTCTTTTTTTATATTCGATCCATAGTTAATGAGAATATAATACAGCACGCAATATATATTTAAATTTTGGAAAATCCTCGGATTTCTAATAGTTTGAGTTTTGGTAATTGACATTTCTTTAATATCATTTTCAATACTTGCCACTTCATATATTTTTCAGGTTTGTCACAATAAATGCCTTTCAGAAAGTTCCAGAGTTCTGTAGGATGAAACTTTGCAAAGTTTGATATCACTAACTACCCGCTGCCTGGTTTGCCATCCAGTTTCAGACACTTGCAAACTGCAGGTTAACTCCATTACAAAGTACTTAAGCTTTATCATGTGTAATTGACTCTGAATCTTAATTTAAGTGATTGTGTGCGTTAAATAATCGCTGATCTTGAAGAATAATCCTTAAACTGCACATGTAAAGATATTGGTGCATTTTATCAGGTTTTGACTTAGTACACTGAATATATGCCTCACTTGATATTTAGCGATGATGCAGTAAATGCTTTCAGGTTTGACATCTTCTTTGGGATCAACGCTGAATCCTACTGTTGCAGTATATAAGTAGCCTGCAGGTGTCGTTGGGTATTCAAGAAACCTTTACTTATCTCAGCTATTTACCAACTTTTCGAAAAAATGGTTAGCAAAGCTTTGTCGAGATGTCTAGCCTTCACGTCCCGCCTAATCTAGGCAGCTGAGGACTACTAGCTACAAGTTTCTTTCTAGAAAATCGAGTAATGTGTTACAGTCTTCATTTACTAAGTATCATAAGCTTACTTCTGTTGCTGATGGGGATTTCGAGTTTTTTAAAGATACTGTTATGATATGTGATGTTGAAGGTGCACTGTTGAGATCTTCAAACCTTTTTCCGTACTTCATGCTCGTAGCGTTCGAAGCTGGAAGTATCCTTAGAGCCTTGGTTCTTCTTACACTTTACCCATTTTTATGTTTGATCAGAAACGAAGAGCTTCGTATGAAGGTAATGATCATGGTCTGCTTTTTCGGGTTGAGGGAAGATGGCTTCAGAATTGGTGCTTCTGTCCTACCTAAGTTTTTATCAGAAGATGTGTTGGAAGTGTTTCGAGTGATGAGTAAAAAGCAGGTTGTGAAAAAAGTGGGAGTGAGTAATATGCCAAGAGTCATGGTCGAAAGTTTCTTGAAAGATTATATGGGATTTGACTGTGTAGTTGGCAGAGAGCTCAAGGTGTTCCGCGGATACTACGTGGGACTGATGTCTGATCAGAGGATGCAGAACTTGTCCGCAAAGGTAGTAACGGATAGGGAAGCTAATATGGTGATTGTGTTTTCAGCGCGAAAAGTTCAGCTGATCAACTAGTGTCAGTCTGTGATGAGGTATACTTAACCACTGACTCAGACCGCAGATGCTGTACTCAACTTCCGAGTAATAAGTTCCCAAAGCCGGTAGTCTTCCACGACGGACGACTAGCGTTTAAGCCAACATTTCTTGATACTGTTGCCATGTTCATGTGGTTCCCTTTCGCGATTTGGCTGGCTTTTATCCGGTCTGTCATTGGATTTTTTCTACCTTACACCCTCTCAAGACCACTTTTAGCCTTTTCAGGACTTAGGCTTAGAGTGAAACCAGCACCCACGGAACTTTAGCTGCAGAATCCAAAGGCATTCTTTACGTCTGCAATCACAGGACACTGCTTGATCCGCTTTACTTATGTTTCACTCTGAAGAAGAATCTCATAGCAGTCACATACAGCCTCAGCAGAGTTTCGGAAATTCTGTCACCAATAAAAACTGTCAGACTCACCAGAGATTTGAACAAGGACTCGGAACTTATGAAACAAATGTTAACACAAGGTGACTTGGTGGTTTGTCCGGAGGGAACGACATGTAGAGAACCGTACTTATTACGATTCAGCCCGCTTTTCACCGAAATGAGCGAAGTCATAGTCCCTGTGGCTGGACGCAAAAGTGAGCATGTTTTACGGGACGACTGCCAGTGGACTAAAATGCCTAGACCCTTTTTTCTTCCTAATGAACCCTTTTCCTCTCTACACTGTCAAGTTTCTAAACCCGGTTTCAGGACTTTCATCTTCCGCGTCCGTAGTCAATGACCTTGGAACAAAAAATAGGGACTCAAGGAGATTCGAACTAGCCAATCAGGTGCAGAGTGATATTGCAAAGACACTGAAATTTACATGCACAAAATTTACAAGGAAAGATAAATACATGATCCTGGCTGGTAATGAAGGAACAGTTTCAACACCAAAATAGAGTCTTAGTTATTACCAGCAAAGTGATAACACTGTACATGTATCTAAATGTTTAAAGACTGTCTTATGCTGTTTTTTTGTCGGTTGATCGGTTAACTTTTTTATAAATACAACAAGTGTGTGATAGTTCTTCAGCTTGATGTAAACAGCTTTGTTCGAGAGGGGGTGATTGTGTTTTGGTTATGTAATGTGGCAGAGTATGAAGGGTTATGATTTTATGAATCTTTGCAAATGGCATCTTGAGAGCAAAATGACAATGAACGAGGAACACAGCCACAGGTGTTTCAAGTGATGCCACAACTACAGTGATAGACACTTAGAAGATATTTATTGTAATTAAGAAACTACAAGCATTGGTATCAGTTTTTGTGGTGAGAAAGAAACCTGCTGCCACGGGGCTAGAGTGTTTTGATTTGAAAATCTATTGATTGAACGTATAAATGTCTGAATATGACAAGTTTTAGTTTTTCTTTTAAAAGGATTTTTTCATTCCTAATCCCAAACTTAATGGGCAGACTTTTACGAACAGAGAATGAGTGGGATGCAGATATCTGCGGACAGAGACTGAATGGCTGACTATTCGGCACAAATTTTAATTACAAACTATTAATTGGGTTATATCTTCGTGTCAAATTTCAGTACTTCCAATAATTTGCTCATACAGACAATAAGTGGGTTGGATGTAACCATTACGTTGTCAAGTGATATTATGTATGATAAGAAATTTCTTTTTGTTCCCTCCACTAAAACTGTCAGATTTAGAGAATAAAGCTACCATTTTTATCATTTTTCTTGCCATAATGAGGGACTCTTCCTCATACCATCGAGTATGAGGGTGTGTTTCTCACTTTTAAAAATATCTTAGATAAATTGAGTGAGGGTGTGTTTCATTATAAGTGAAAAAGTTATCTTAGAAACTCTTCTTGTAGGCAAATGATCAATATGACTAATGCGAATGAATTATTATTTTTGATTTTCCAAGTGGATTCTGCTTTTCTGAATTCCCAAGTACTAATTACTGATTTGATTTCTTGATTTTTGCAACATGTTAAATGAGTCTTGAAATAAGTGGTCGAATGAGTGGGCATAAATATAAGATCAGGCAAGATCCTGATGCAGCTGAAGCACGCGTTTTTACAATTTTCAAACTCATGTATTTTTTATAGAACTGAAAATTTATTTAGAGATACTCAAAAGTTGATTTGATTCAAGCCTGTATCTATTACCAATATTAAGGCACATGATAAACAAACAAAAACATATCAATATAATACCTTAATGAAAATAATTACATATGAAAAGAACAATAAAAGGTAAAGACACACAAGTGGGATATTATATTAAGATCGAAACTGAACCAAAATGGTACTCATGCACATAAAACTAACTTTTATGTAAGTAGTTGAAAAACTAAACAGGGTGACCTGCACAAACAAGGTGACATATAAACAAGGTTCAGAAACAGACTAAACTAAAAAAACACCACGGCACACGACCTAAAAACTAGATAATGAAATCGATAATGAAAGTAATAACTTGAAACTAGCTAACTTAGAGACGACGTACAGAAAAAATAAAAATCAAAGTTCATAGCATTGAGGCATACCTGGTGTATATATTTGAAACCGTAGCAGTTCTGCTGGATCATATCGCGTCTAACTAGCCTTATAAGAACTTGTTCCACACACTGAGATTAAATTATATAAGCTAGCAGTCTAGCACCAAGTGCAACCATCTCCATAGCTTTGCTTAGCAAGGATTATATAAGAACTTCCACCATATCCAAGGTTTGTGACCACCAAGACCAAGTGCAACAATCTCCACAGCATTGTGACCACCAATTATATAAGAACTTCCATCACCCACGGTCATCTTCCAGGACCATATAAAAGGATTATCATCCACCACATCCGGGTTTGTGACCTTCACGTAATTAGAAGAGACTCGAGGAAATGTGGCATTGCCAGTCAGAGCAGGCTGAGCTGGAAAAATCTCAGAATTTTGAGTCATGAAGCTAACACGGGAAGACAAGTATTTGGTCCAGGCTAGCAATGAATACTAGTTTCCACTGCAAAGAGGGCATCAAAGTGATTTTATGCCATCATCTAATTGTTTTATTCAGACTGTAAAAGAAGCATAAACAAGCTACTCCATTCACTCAGTAGCTGGATTCATACAAGTTTCCTTTAGAAGATAAAAGATGATGTACTAGACTTATATCCTTCACATGCTAAGGCAATATGATTTTATAGTGATGGTATATTCCAAGCTGTCCTGTTATACAATTATAATTTCCCATTCAATCAAATTCAGGCGCATCAATGTCAAAACCTTCATATTATAAAAACAAGACCAATATCTGGTTTAGGGTATATATTTTTCATAAGCAGATATAAAACTAGAAACTCTTGTAAGTCGCTTAAATATAAAAAGACGACTACCTACCAAGTCATAAAAAGTGATAAATCATTGTGGTGTATATGATGTTTCTGTATGTTCATTTAGATTGTCAAATTTATCGGCAATAAGCAGACACTGGTGTATGAACAAATATTGGGTGAAATTTCTAATGACATCAAATGAAATACAGTATATCACATGCAAAATGTCTTTGTCTCCCTCTACATGGGTTTTATTTCCATCGGCCATTTACATTTGAATGCAAATATAAACCATTTTTCTTGTTCCAGACCTTTTTTGTAAAATTCATAGCACTCTCGAGGAAAGAGCATTGAAATGCTATCATGGGAGCAAAGAACAAAACAAAGTAACAAACACTGGACACTATGCATCATGCTAAAGTTCAGGTAATGAGTTCATCATACTAAAAAGTCAAGGAATGATCAATCGTACCTCATTTAAGTGTTGAAATCCCCGCATGGTAGGAATAATGCAGCTGGATCCGTGCCTGCAACCATATCAAACAACCGTGGCATGTTAATCCGCACAAGACCTTCTAACTAAATTTGCCATCAGTACATATGGGATGAACTGTAAGTCAGTGGCATTACCTCATATGAACCATATAATAACCTTCCTTTCGAGACATGGCTATTGTGAGAGAAAAAATAGCTTGAAGTATCTTTGTTATTTAGCAACAGAAAACTCTACTCCTTGTTTTGCATCAATAGAAGCAACTTTCAAGCAAGAGACTGCACCCAGCTCGCTGCATTTTGCTTTCTGGTCCCTTTAAGATTTAACAAACTTCTCAGCTCAAAAACACCATCCCATGTCCCCTTTTCACCATGAATCTTTGAAAGAACTGAGTAAACAGCAGGGTGATCTTTTTTCAAATTAGACAGCCCCTGGGCTGCTGATTGGCCAAGTTCAAGGCTTGAGTGTAAACCACAAGCTCCAAGAAGGGCACCCCACACGACTATATCAGGCTTGAAGGGCATTCCTTGGATAACCTCTCTTGCTTTCTCCAGCAGCCCTGCTCTTCCATACAGGTCCACCATGCAAGCGTAGTGTTCCATGGCTATTTCAATACCATGTTCTGCTTCCATAGTTTCATAAATTCGCTCCCCTTTGTCAACCAATCCTTCATGTGCGCATGCTGATAGTACATTTAAAAATGTGACTTGATCAAGTTTGATTCCCTTTTTCTTCATTGTTTTAAACACTTCCAATGCTTGCGTACCTAGACCATGTCTCGCATAACCTCCAAGTAGTGAATTCCATGACACTAAGTTCTTTTTAGGCATGGATTGAAATATTTTATAGGCAGATCCAATGTTTCCACATTTGGCATACATATCAAGGATGGAAGTCGACAAAATCACATCATCTTCTGCTAGACCAGATTTAAACACCATTGAGTGAAGCTGCGTTCCTATTATAAGTGAGGGCTCATCTGCGCACGCATCAACCATCAATGAAAACGTATAATTATTAGGCGGAACAAGCTCTTTTGCTCTTAGCATGAGCAGAAAAAGTTCCATTGCATCCAGAAACCTGCTGTTCTGCACATACCCACTGATCATCACTGTCCAAGAAACTACATTTTTCTCAACCATTTGGTCAAAAACAGCCCTGGCTTTCACAATATCTTTCTTTCTGATATATCCATCTACCAAAGAGGTCCAAGAAATGATATTTTTCTCTGGCATTAACTCAAAAGCACTGAGAGCTTCAGACTCCAGACCCAAAGTAATGTAACCGAATATCAAAGCATTCCAAGAAGAGACATCTTTATATACAATTTCATCAAACACCTTACCTAAAGCAGAAACATCTCCTATATCAGTATAACCCCTCAGCAAGGCTGACCCAACATAAACATTTAAACAACTCAATGGCGATGAAACAACATAAGCATGAAGCTGCGGGATTAAGACATTATACCTCGTCCCCAATGCCGAAGTAATCACTATGGAGATTGTGAATGCAGTTGGTTTAAAACCAGAATAAATGAACATTCGGTAGTACTGATATACTTTATCACTTAATTTAAGCTTACTGAACCCAGCCATCATGGTGTTCCAAGACACCGCATCTCTATCAGGCATTTTTTCAAACAGGTTCTGGGCATGTTTCATTTGATTGGTTGCAGTATACTCTTTTAATAACCTGTTCCAATCAGAAGTAGTTGATTTGGTATTGATGCAGCCCAGCTGCTCATTGTGGGCATAAGTCTGATAGGGGCAGCAGCATGCATGATAGTAAGATAAAGTGGGATTCATAGCCAGGGTCGGAAGAGTTGAGAGCAATCTGCGGCACAAATGCATCGGGATCAGCTCAAACTGGTCAGTAAAACGTAGGAACTGTGTTTGACAAGAACTGCTGCTTTTAAGCTTCTTCTGGTTTTCTTCTCTTGCGTTTTATTACTTATTTAATATTTTATTTGCAACTGAAAGAAGTCACAAGAAGCAAATCTACAATCAGTGCACTAGCAAAACACAATTAGGCTACAGTGATAAGCAATTCAATGAATACAGCATTACATTAGTCTAACATCAACTTGTTCTGCGCAAATAATAATCAAATCGATATGACAATATCAGAACTGGAATTGTGCAATATGTTCTACATTCAAACAACAATAGTCACAAATTATTAAAAGGGTAAAATAGACATAATGGTCAGATCTGTTTCAATTGTCTCATGGGGCACGGGAACTGGAGGTTTAACCAAGGAAGCTAGGGGAGTCGCCTATGACTGCAAATACAATTTGTTGGATTAGGTAACAGAAAGAACTTAGGATAAAAAGGCAGGATAAGAGTGAAACCAGCATACCTTGCTTGCAATGTTGTTTGAGAGCCAGTCAAGACCTTCATATAAACCCTCACCAGAAGTTGCACATGTGCTCTGAATATACCTGCAAATAAGCAAAAGAGACAAGACTAACTATTCTGTGGTCTGTGGAGTTATGGGCAGGATAGCGATAGTCAATAGATGAATGACTTACCAGTGGCGCTGTCGCAGAGAATGGAGACCCAGCTTATCAGTTATTTCTGCAGCATTCATTGCATTTGGAAGATCTTGTTTGTTAGCAAACACCAGCAAAACGGCATCCCTCAGCTCGTCCTATCATTAAAAACCGAGTCAGATACATTGATGATCATACCCTCAAGCAATGGAATATCAATTAATCCAAATCTAACCTCATTCAGCATCCTGTGCAGCTCATCTCTAGCCTCAACTACACGATCTCGGTCATTGCTGTCCACAACAAAGATAAGCCCTTGGGTATTTTGGAAATAATGTCTCCACAATGGACGGATCTGAAGATCAGTAAGCGAAAATAAAGAAATGGCATTGAGAGAAAGCATTTGACACAGACAAGGTAAGTAACAGTGTACTAATATTGACAAATATTATCAACTATCAAGAAGTTGTAACCTCTGAAAGATACATACCTTGTCTTGACCTCCAACATCCCATACTGTGAAGCTAATGTTCTTGTATTCAACAGTCTCCACATTAAAACCTGATATTAAAAAGTTGATTGTAAATTTTAAGGACACATAAAATAAATTGTTTAATTATAAGGGAGATACCACATGCTACAGGTATCAGACACTTAAACTGAAATCAGTAGGATTTATAAAGGAATTGTCAATCCTAAGAAGCATAGCGAATAAATTGTTGTATCCATCAGATTCAGAATCTATGACTTATGCAGTTATGCCACTTGGATTTACAAGGAAAAATGAACATTAATTGCTATGAAATGCAAAATGGTGGTTATCGCTCACCTATGGTAGGAATTGTAGTGACAATCTCTCCTAGCTTCAGCTTGTACAATATGGTGGTCTTACCAGCAGCATCAAGACCCACCATCAGAATACGCATCTCTTTCTTCGCAAACAAGCGACTAAATAGCTTTGCAAAAGACAGCCCCATCTTGAGATCTGCTTACAACAATAATTTCATCAATTAGCTCTATCCATCAAAGGACCTCAACGCACGAGAATCTTACAAAGCATTGTGGATTTCAATGCATACAATAAAATAAGGACCTCAAATTCAAATTTCTAAGCACAAGGAAACATCAGGGCGTGTAGTCAAATTTTACGTAAATCAACAAGAAAGTTGACATTGGCTGAATTACCTAATGCATTTAAAATAGCCCTAATTTTCAGAATAAATGGATAATGAAAACACATGAACTAACTTCACATAAGAAACCAGATCTAACTAAATCAGATACAGTCAAAAAATAACAATCGCCAACACAATTTGAATTCAGGATTTCATCAACACAACACACATCAGATCAGGCAATCAGAAACAAATCGAAGCATCATAAACATTACTAAGGATCAGATCATGCAACTAAAAACACACGAATCGACAACAAAAACTAATCAATATAAGTTTGACAAAATCGAACACGAAAACAAGCAGATCTAGATGAGAATACATATAAACGATCTGG
Source organism: Sedum album (assembly GCA_006409495.1). Taxonomy (NCBI): domain Eukaryota; kingdom Viridiplantae; phylum Streptophyta; class Magnoliopsida; order Saxifragales; family Crassulaceae; genus Sedum; species Sedum album. Next base: position 82,405 of record QZGG01000344.1, on the reverse strand, counting down.
ATCGATGGAATAAGGAACAAGCTAAATCGGAAGTTGAGATTTACCGGAGGAAGAGAAGACGACGGTGTGGAGCGACCTCGCAAATGGCCAATCCGATGCGATTTTCCAGTTATAAATATCTCCTTTGTATATATTTTTATTAATAATTTTTTATAGTAAAGGTAAAAGTGGACAACGGATGGCGGTGGCCGAATGCGATTGTTATATTGATTGTTTTTCATTTGAATTTCATTTGTTCTATTATTATCGTTTTTATAGAACCTATCGAAAATTATTAAAAATATTATATTTTTTCGTTTTTAATAATTTTAAGTTTTGAGTTTTAAAAATATCACTTTTTAAGATTTATGGTTTGAAATCGCGTATTGTTTTGACCATTTGATGACAAGTTGTTTTTTTTCTTTCCTCATCTCCATCACCCACCCGCGGCGGCTCTAACCTTCTCTCCATAGATAAATTTGGTAAGTAAATCATCTTCATGTTCAATTATAAACTTATGATGTTAATTGTGAATGAAATTTAGTGTATCTTGATGTATTTGAGCTTAAATATGAATATGAAAATAATTTTTATAATTAATTGCGTTTTTATATTGGCTTATAGATGAGATTGATACTAGGATATCAAATATGCCTCCCGAGGCGATCGTTCACATAAAGAGAACGACGCATTCAGCTTCAGTCAGAGCCCTACATGATGGATCCTGATGATTTAGTCGAACCCGGATCAATCGACGAAATCTTACTCATTAAGTAACATGTCCATCATAGTGAGAATGTGTGAAATGATCCACTAAAAATTTCATTCATTTAATTTATGTACTACTTATTTAGTTTATGTTTGTAACATATATCACGATTTACATATGCAAACACGCAGGACAAGCAAGTTGAAGTATAGGAGGATATCGGAAATGGATTGGTAGTTGATTACGTTTGTTGCGAGAGATGGATTCTTTCCATGGGCACATATTAAGAACATGGAGTTAGATTGGTCTTTGGTTTCCGCTTTGCTTGAGAGATGGCAACCTGAGACGCATACATTTCATTTTGGTGTCGAGTAGATCACCGTGACACTACAGGATGTGGGTCTTATTACCGATTTATTGACGCCGTTAGATGGAGAGGTTGTTACTGGATGTGAAGAGGGGGCTGAGTACAGGCATGGAGTATGCACACGTTTGTTGGGAGTTATCTCCGATTTGGATCTTTGATCGCCTACAATGGCGAAGAGAGTGTGGTTTAAACATCACATGCAGCGTATCCCGCCAGATGCCACTTTTGAGATGCTAGAGAGGTACGGTAGGGCATATTATGGTGATATTTGGATCAACATTGAGGTCTGGAGATAAGATTTCATTGATATATCTTCCTATGTTAGAGGATCTTGATAGATGTCTACATTATAGTTGGAATGAAGTTGTCCTTGCAGAGTTATATCTTCAGTTTTGTTCTTCATGCGTCAGTCACAATAGACAAATTGGCAGTTGTATGTTATTACTATAGTTGTGGAGTTGGAAAAGACTACATGTAGCACGCCCTATGACTACTAACTTCCAATAAGTACAAAATCAAGATTTTGTTACAGTTGAGTATAGAGGCACTTGGTCTTACATGTGAAGTTTACTAATATTGTGTTTCACATATTGCTTCGTTTAATTTTGTATTTTTACTAATGACTTGTGTTTTCACATTGCAGAAGGTATTATGGTCCCAATAATTACTCTGAAATGCCTTCTGGTTTCTTACTAATTATCTATTTTTCTTACAATAGTCATTTTACATTTAGGCACATGCATTAGTATAGGCGGCGAGAGAAGTTGTAGAAATGTATTTCTTATCGCACATGACTCCTATTCTTTTAGACAAAAAATGCAAAGATCTTTCATATCCTTGTCGATGAGCTACGCGAATTAAGCTTCTTACACGCGTTGGGAGTTGATGTTGATTTTATCCCCAACCCAAATATAGAAGGTAATTTTAGTTTAATGTTTATTATCCGTCTGAATTTATATCTCATTTCGATCTATGGCCTGATGTTGGAATACAATCACAAGTGACTCGCGAAGATTTCATCGCACTTCACTAGAAAGACAGCAATATGGACGATGCATGAGAGAAAGACGGCCTCCTAGTCCATTGACTTAGAATGCACACCATATGAGACGACGCGATCGTGGATATGCGTTTTGTTAGTTTTTATGAATTTAAACTATTAAACTCAAACTTAATTAGAAGTAACATTTTATCACATTTAATCGACTCGACGAATCATAATAATAAAACTCGTGGTAATGATCCATTATCTTAAATAATTTATAAAACTAAAATTATGAGCCACATGAATCATCGATTTCAAATAGCAGCTTCATCTCAAATAAAGGAACACGTGGTTTGAAACTGCGAGATCATTGAAAATCGATAAACGCAATATATCGCTGCACATATGGTAAGTCAAATACGTAGAAATTGTTAAAAATAATAGCTTTGCGCGTCATCAAACCTGGGGGATCTTTATTTTTTTTTGATCAAAGTGGATTTCATTTCATCAGAACTTGAGTACATCATAAAACCATAATGAAATAAGAACGATGGTACAAGATTTGAGACAACATCCCTACTTCTTGAGTCGCCTCTTCAAATGCGGTTGAACGAGCAGGCCTTTAATCGGCACCATTACCATCGACATCCACAGTCCACACAACCGGACAAATAAACATTTCATGGCTGGATTCAAGCCTTATTTCATGGCAGAACACTGCATAAACAGCGCCAATACGCCGAAGGAAGCATCCAAAAGGATCATACATACATGCATAAACAAAGACCCATATAAAACATAATTTTATTTATATACAATGGATAAATCGGAAGAGCCGATCTAATGGAGGAGAGGAGGTAGAGCCGATCGGACCCCATGCATGCGACCGTGGTGGGTGTAGGAGTCTAATGGTGCAAAGACCGGCTACATGCACGGGACCGTGAGCGGCGGAGGCGGCGAAGGAAATTCATAAAATCCATCAAAAATCTCCTAGGGGTAGAGAAGAAGGTGACCATCCACCAGTGTAGAGGATGATCCCTTTCTCCACCCCGGAGAATAGCAATCAAAGAAGAAAACCAAGCGGAGAACCCAAGGAGGAAGAGAGAAGCAGGAGGAACGTTGATTTTTTTAGCAGGTTCTTGAGAGAAATACCTGGGGGATCTTTATTGACAAAGTTGTCTCCATCAAAAAACTGGAAACATATCGAAACTTATTTTCATGGGAAAATCTCATGGAAAAATCTCTATCATCTCTCTAGATTACAACAGTAGTCTAAAGAAGTTTCTTATTATTGTCTTTTGTGTTGCTTTTACATGCTGTGTGTCAGGTCTTCCATTGCTTCCTTTTTGTTTGCTTTTCTATCGACACCAAAGTTTTGCTTTCCAAAATTGTTAATCATTGCAGCGCTTTCATCCAGGCGGTTTAGCTACTTTTGGAAGCAACCTTTTACATTCTCCTTGCAGCTTTTCAGTGTTGTTGCATGATGTCTTTAAGATCAAAGGGGGTGTCTAGTGTAACGACCCGACCGGATCAGTCGATCCGAGCCGCTACAAGCCTAGCCTGTCCGAAACACATGCCACCCAAGTCCCCTAGGTCACCACAATCTAGGACCCTTATCTTAAAAACTATGGTACTTAGGTGACATGAGACTCGACAGGTTAGCTTATTTAGCTAACTCTCTTTCTCATTCTTGTCGATGTGGGATGTTACTTCACCCCCACTAACAGAATCCCAACGTCCTCGTTGGGTATAATCTAGACAGACTCACAGTCTCCTCCTCTCCTTTTGATGACCTTTGTCATCTACTGTGGAGAGTCGGCTCTGATACCATCTGTAACGTTCTGATCGAAGCACCCGATCCGGACCGTTATAAACCTAGCTGTACCAGCTCACACGCCACCAAAATCTCCTTGGACACCACAACCCAGAACCTTTCTTCGAAAAACCATTGTATATTGGTGACATGTGTGCTGGTAGCATAGCTTATCTAGCCAGCACGCACACGTCTCCCATCCGATGTGGGACTAACAATACGGGGTGTTAAATCTAGTGATACCAATATGCGATCAGTTTCTAGCAATCTAGAGATGAAAGTTGATCAGCTTGCTGAAGTTCTTCAAGAAGAGTATTTGGCTGATTTACCGGATGATATATGGACTGAGTTGGATGATGCATGCAAGAGTTCTGTGTTAATACGCTTGTGTAATGATAAGAGTTTTAGCAAGGAAGCGATGGCCAAGTTCATTCATAGAGCATGGCAGACTCGGGGAGAGCTTTCTTTAACTGAGGTGGCTAGTAATTTGTTGAAGGTGACATTTACTCATCTGGATGATCTAAATAAGCTGTTGCATGGGGGGCCATGGATGTTTCAAGGGTGGATGATGATTATTGAGCCATGCATGGGTGATATAGTCTCTGGTGACTTGAAGGATGTTAAGTTTTCATTGTGGGCTCAGTTACACAATATTCCGATTGGGATGATGGAGAAGAGATATTTAGAGGTGTTGATTGATTTTGCAAAGGATGTGGAGGTTAATGCTAACCCTGGTCTCACTTCGTATGGAGTTTCCAGGAAGAAGTTTGTTCGTGTCATCGTGTGAAGTTGGAATTTGGTGTAAAGGATCCGTTACTGTCTCGTTTTTATATTATAAGACGCATGTGCCGTCCTCTTGAGGTTGAAATTAAATATGAAAGGCTGCCAAAAATATGCAATAAATGTGGCTTGGTTACGCATTTATCATCTGAGTGTGTTGCGACAGAGGTTGAGTTGAGGAAATCTAGGTTTAATTTCACTTTGGAGGGTAGTGGTAATGTCTCAGTCATGACTGTTAATCCAGATGTTGTGGAGAATGTTTCTGATGGTATGGGTGGTCGGTCGGGGAATGTTCCACAATCAGAACAGTTGCAGATGGTGAGTGGTTTTCAGATGGTGGTTCCGGCTGATGTTGGACTCAATGCTACGACGACACGTGGCTTTCTTGGTTACATGCCATTTTTGGATAATCGCTCTTTACCAACTTCCTATTTTCCATCGGGTAATGAGCATGTAGATGGACAGGTGGATTGCATGCATGGTGTGTCCCTCTCACCTCTACGGGGAATGTTGGTGAGCCCATTCAAGTGACTCAAGCATTATCTGGTCTTGGGAGGGATCTTGCTTTAGGCCCTCATTTAAGTGGGCCAGTGTCACAGCTAGGTGTTGTGCAATATGAAAAAGATCAAGCTGGGTTTTGGGCTTCTAATTTGTCACAGAAGAAACTAAACTTTTCATGGGCCTCTCAACCTAGTGATTTCCATTGCATGCCTACTGGGCTTGGAAGGGGCAAGAGTATCCTCAGACCTCCTACTGTTGAAGGTTGTGAAGCTCCTGCGGCAGTGTTGTCATCAGATTGGGATCTGCATCTTGCGTTACTTACACATCAAGCTGAATTCAAAGCTCGGTTGGACATGTTTCCTATTAATGATGGGTTCAGAAGATTGTTTTCGAATTGTAGGGTGAGTCATTTATTTTCTTATACTTCTGATCATTGCCCTATTTTAATGTCTGTGAACCAAAAATATGTGAAAATGCCTAAGCAATTTAAATTTGAAGCTGTTTGGATTCGTCAGTCAGATTTTTCTAATCTGGTTAACACTTCTTGGGCTAAAGCGGAAAACAATGTATCTGGTTTCCTTTTGGATAAGCTTAAGGCTGTGGAGTCTGATTTACAGCAATGGAATAGTAGAGTTAAACAACATGTTGATCTTCTGAAATTTAAGATTAATTGCTGTCGTTCTCAGCCGCGTACTGCTGCCATTGATTTGCAGGAGAAAAAACTGACTGAGGATTTGGATGAATGGCTGCATAGGGAGGAGTTACTGTGGAAACAGAGATCTAGAGTGTGCTGGCGTATGGATGGAGATAGAAATACTAAATATTTTCATGCAAAAGCTTCTGCAAGACGAAAGATGAATACTATTGCTAAACTGCGGGATTTGAATGGTGAGTTTGTTTATGAGCAGGAAGCTTTTGAAAAAATTGCTTCAGAGTATATTTTCATCTAAGTTGTGTTTTAATGTGGTGGATTGGAGTACTGCAATGCTTGAGGTGCCACATTTGTTATCTGATACTCATAATGCTCTTTTAAATGCAGTTTTTACTGAAGAGGAGGTCAAGGCTGCTCTCTTTGAAATGAATCCATGGAAAGCCCCAGATATTGATAGTTTTTCGCCGATGTTTTTTCAGAAATATTGGGGGTTGGTGAGAGGTGATGTGGTTAAGGAGGCTTTAAATTTTTTAAATCTTGGGATTTGGGATGATCGCAACAATGAAACTGTTATTATTTTGATCCCTAAAAAGGATGCTGCGTACTGTATGTAGGACCTTCGACCGATAAGTTTATGTGGTGTTCTAGCAAAAGTCGTATTCGAAGTGATGGCAAATCGATTACAAGGTATCCTTTCTGATATAATTTCTGCTGAACAATCAGCTTTTGTGAAAGGTCGTCTGATCACAGATAATTTTATTATTGCTCATGAGCTGTCGCATTTTATTAGAACTAAAGCTAATACTAAATCTCACTATGCATCACTTAAGCTTGACATGTCAAAAGCGTATGATAGAATGGAATGGCCGTTTTTGAAGCATGTTATGTTAAAAATGGGATTTAGTGAGTCATGGGTGGATAGAGTTATGATGTTTATTCAGTCTGTATCTTATCGAATTCGAATTAACGGTATGCTGTCTGATGCGATTTTCCCTAGCAGAGGGTTAAGACAGGGTGACCCACTGTCTCTGTATCTCTTTATTATATGTGCTAAATGGCTAAGTTATCAATTAAAGTTTCTTTGCCAAAATAATCTTATTAGAGGTTTAAGGGTATGTAGTGGGGCCCTGTGTTTACGCATTTGTTCTTTGCTGATGACAGCTTGCTATTTTTCAAAGTGGAGAAGGATACAGCTAGCCATATTCAGAATGCCCTGCTAAGGTATGAGACTATCTCGGGTCAATTGGTGAATTTTGAAAAATCTGATAAAATGTTTAGTAAAAACTGCCCATCTGATCTGGTTAACAGTACCAAGGAAAAGCTGAATGTTCGTGAATGTGATTTGTCATTGAAATATTTGGGTTTTCCTTTATGTTTACAGCGTTGTAAATCAGCCAGTTTTGTGAATATAGGAGACAAAATTTGGAATAAAGTGAATAGTTGGACAAGAACTAAATTGTCTATAGGACGGAGAGAGGTTCTGATTAAGTCTGTGTTATTATCTATCCCTCAATACATCATGTCTTGTTTTCTGTTGCCTCGAAAGATTATTGATTGCATGATGTCGAATATTATCAACTTTTGGTGGAGTGGTGGTAAAAAGTCTAGACCTGCTCATTGGGTTAGTAGAGATGTGTTGTTTCGAGATAAAAAGGAGGGGAGTTTAAATATGCGAAATTTGGAATGGACAAATGTTGCGTTTCTGATTAAACAAATCTCCCGTTTTATTTCCAACCTAATGTCTGATGTTTGTAGGCTTCTGAAAGCTAAATATTTTAAGGATGGTCTGATTATGGGTGCTGCTCTTGGGTATCGGCCTTCGCCGGTTTGGCGTGGGTTGCATAAAGTTCTTCAGTTGTCAAAAGAGGGGTTCCGGTTTGATAGTGACAGTGGTAGATTTTTGTGGAAAGATTCTTCTGAAGGTATTGCAACAGTAAGTTCCACCTATAAGTTTATGAAAGCCAGAGAAATGGTAGTTAATAATTGTGCACCTTCTGTTTCTTGTTCGCGTAACCTGAATGTGTTCTGGCATGCTTTTTGGCGAATCAATTTGCCAGCAAAAATTAAAATTTTTGTCTGGAGACTGTATCATAAAGGATTGCCATTTGGTAGTGTACTCTTTAGACGCAAAATTATTGACAATCCTGAGTGTAGGGTTTCTGGTTTTAAAGAAGAAAGTTTTCAGCATCTATTTTTTGATTGTTGGTGGACAAGATGTGTCTGGGCTATGCTGAAGTTAGATGAGAGTCTGTTGAAGCAATCTTTTTATTGTCCTGCGGATTGGCTGTTTGCTTGGTTTCAGCAATTGTCCATTAAATTATTTGCTGAAATCTTAGTGTCTTTGTGGTTGATTTGGTTTCACAGGAATCAGGTTTGGCATAAGAAGCAGCTTTTTAATCCTGCCACTATATTCTATAAGATTCGAAGTACGGTGAAGGCTTGTAAAAAAGAGAATATTTCGTCCTTATTTGCTGGTTGCCATCAGGCTGCGTCAACATTATGGATCCCCCCGCAGATTGGAAAATATAAGGTTAATGGGATGCTTCCTTCTCTAAAGAAAATAATATGGCAGGAGCAGCCTGTGTGATTAGGAATTAGAGGGGTTGGTTGTGTGTGTCCAAAAGCAGACCTTATCTGTTGTTTCAAATGTTGTTTTGGCTGAATGTCATGTACTGTGGTTGGGTCTTAGAGCTGCGTCTGCTCTTTGTCTTAAGGATGTTACGTTTGAAACTGATTGTGTGTGTATTATGGATTTTCTCAACTACAGCTCGGCCAAAACGACTTGTAATGTTGATTGATACAAATCTTGTGTGGATTTGTTGCATCTTAATAGGGAATGGACTATGCTTGCTGTCAGACGGGAGGCAAATGCTCTTGCAGACTTGTTAGCGAAGAAATCTTTGCAAGAAAATATCTCTTGGAGCAACCTGGATTGTTGCCCTAGATTTTTAGGGTTTTGTCCCCATGTCTTTTTGTCCTCTTGATGTTTGTCTATTCCTATCAAAAAAACCTGGGGGATCTTTAAAAAGTAATATTTTTGAAACTCAGAACTCAAAATTATTAAAAATAAAAACATAAGTCATGTTTTAAAAATGTTTTTCAATAAATGTCCGCAAGAAAGCTATTATGAACATGATCATCCAATGAGCAAATTAGAGATAGTATCTGCATGATGAATTTTAAAGTAACATCATCATTTTATTTGGGTGGAAATTTCCTAAGCCTACTTTTACCATCTTAAAATTTTCTTTTCATGATGGATTGTTCCTTTGAATAATCCTAACGTTAACCTTTCAAACTAGAGGTAGCTGCTGGTCTTGGTCTGAATCATATTTCATGAATATATGGAATTTTCAGCACTTGGCTTTGAAATATTTTAGAATACAAGCAGATTCAGGCAAATAAGATTTTAGGTGAGACAGAAGACGAAACAAAATGCTTATGTAAAGGAAAAGAGTTCAGTCAGAGGTATCAAATTTGGCATTTAACAATATCATCGATTTCATCAGATATTCTACTGGAAAAGATGAGGCGCTTAAGGATTCCAACCAGTATGATTTAAATTAGGGGTGTCCAAACGGCCCGCCGGCCCGAAAACCCGGTAAAAGCCCGGTGGCCCGGCCCGGTAAAAGCCCGGCCCGGCCCGCTAGTTGGCCCGATGGTGGCCCGAGCCCGATGACTTAGGGCCGGGCTAGGGCTTGACCTTTCAAGCCCGCTCGGCCCGAAAGCCCGGCCCGAACAAAAGCCCGAAAAAAACGTGCATAAAACTATACGATTTATAAATATTAGTGTCGAATTCGTATAATTTGAAATATATATATGTTTGATTTTGAATACGACAACAAAATATATATATATTAAAATAATCAAGTCTAGTTTTAACTTAAATGAAAGATATGACTATAATAAAAATTAAGCTTGAAATATTAATTCTAATACATGCCAATTTTTTTATTTTTCAAAATAATATAAAATGAAGACATATGTTTAATGTATAATTAAATGTAAAATATCAGATATGTGTAAACAATATTTTAGGTGTGTCAATTATGACTTTAAAATAACTTTCAACTCGAAATCTTGTCTTTAAAAAATTATGCGGTATAATGAATTATTAAAAATATTTTAAAATGATATAAATATTAAAATTTATTTATTTATTTTCTGAAAAGCCCGTAAAAAGCCCGATCCGGCCCGGTCAAACCCTAAGTCAACGGGCTTTTCAAAGCCCGTGGGCTTTCTAATTTTCGGGGAGCCCGGCCCGGCCCGAATTTTTCAAAAAGCCCGAATATTTTTTGAGTTTTAGGGCCCGGACTTGACATTTTAGGGTGAGGCCCGGCCCGGCCCGATGGACACACCTAATTTAAATGACTTCAGCTGCTTTCACGTTTTTTCCAATAAAAAAAGATACTGTTTGCAGTGCAGTTTCCCCCTATCTATGCATGCAGATGTATGTTTTCTAGTACAAGTACAAAATCTTAAGCTTCCATCTGATCACAACTCATCGTGGGTCTCAGACTGGTCAGATGTTTCTTCAGTGCTTGAGCTGGTCGAGTCTTGTGTAGATTGATCATCTGAAGACCTCTCCTCAGGTGCTGAGTCTGCTTTCTCTGCTTTATCACCATCTTTTGCAGTTCCATTTTCCTGTGGCTTTTCTACCTTTGGTTTTGGCTTGGGGATTTTGTTCACTCTGGCAACCTGAATCAGATAAGATGTGTGAAATGTTAATAAAGAGAGTTTAAAAGGCATACTTTTCAAACACAATTGACATATTGTTACTTTGTCTTGCAGTTCAAGTATCTTTTCATACACTTCCTCCGACGTAAATTCAGGTTTGCTGAATAGGGAAGCCCTGATAAATAATCAAATATTAATAATCTAATCTGAACAAGAGTAGTTGAATGTAAAAGATGCTCGTTAACAAGTGTGGCCACATTCAGTAACCATGTCACTTATTTGCTTCTTGGAACATTAATATCTCAAACAGTAACAAAACACGAGAATTATATGCTGATTCAGGTACTATGATAATTAGCAATGAATTAGTAATATAAAGTTATGCCTCAGTGGGAAAATTTAATACACTTACTCTTTTTGGGCAGCTTCTTTTTCTTCTAACCAACTCTTCACCTTTTTAGCCTCATCTGTAACCTGGAGATAGGACATGACGATTTTATTTCAGTCTATTAAACTCAAATGTGAAAGACGCTACATTGAAGTGGATTTTTATGAGTGCACCTCTTCTACTCTGTGCTGGGGAAGCCAAGACTTTTTTGATTGCCAGTCTTGTACAGTCTGCAGTTGAGAGCAACATAGAATGTTATGCTTAGGAAGCCTTACTGCTAACATAAATGCAAGTAAAATCAACCGTAATACCTGATATTAGCTATATAAAACATTTATTTGCAAAGGTGGGAACAAAATAAAAATAAAATAAGAACAGCAACGAATGAAGTCTAATTATTGTTGAGAAAATGCACAAAAACATGCTTGTAAACGCATCAAACAGTCGTGTATGTTGATTTGCAAAAAAATACTAGATTAAATGTGCCCGGGACAACTATTTTGGTCAATGCAGGGATCTTTATAGTTTATATATCTACTCTAAGGTGCCTTATTCAAGTTTCCCACAGCAGGAATGCAAAAGGGAAGCAGATTTAAAGACAACATTGGGGAGCACATTATCCAGTGTTTTAAGCAGGTAATCAATCAGTTTTGACATGTCGGATCAACAGGGTGAAATTTTGTAATGAAAATAACTGGCCAAGATAATTATATTATTACAGTCTTCGGCCTGAAGGAGATACTCAGATGCGTAGGTTCTCATACTTAAAATATAGATTCCAAACAAAAAACCTAGGTACTGAAGAAGTGAAAAAAATTAATACGATGTCGCCGCACCTGTTCCAGCTCATTAAAGAACTTCCGAGCGTGCTCAGAAGCTGCGGGTCTTGCTGATACCTCACTCAGTCTACATAAATTACAATTATCAGTCAAAAGTGCAGATAATTTTCATAAAGTCAAAAGTATGAGATCATTTACCTAAAGAAGATTGGATCTCCAATTGATTTCAACATATCTAATTTTTCTTCGAAGTCTGTTGCATTGGCATCTTCACCATCCATGTAAAGCCATTCCTGGACCTGAAACATTCGACAAATTTATATAATTAGTGTCCTATCAACTTTGACAATTCTTATCTGAAATCCTCAAATTTCAAGGTACGGGAAAGCAGGATGAAAAGCGCAAATTTACCTCTTCAAGCTTTTCAGTAAATGATTGACGCTCCTCACTGGTTGAAACTGATTCCAACTCTGACGATTCAAGCTGTTACAACCCAAAATAGATGTATCAACCCCAAATTAATTATGCTCTAAAAGCAATTTGTACCATCACCTAAACTTAAGGTTGAAACAGGTCAATGGAGGATTATAAAAACAAATATGAAGTTTTTGTATTGAAATGAAATCGAGATAGACAACATATTTTGGGAAGGTCATAGTCAGATACGATTTTTAGCGTTGATTGAAATTTCATTAAATTTGGGATGTGCATGCACAATCTCATGGTGGTTTAGTTTAACTGTAATTAATATCAAGGGTTTTTTATCCAAAACCACCCTTATAATAAGGTGTTTTTCCATCAACCACCCTTATAATGCCTATTTGTCAAAAAACACCCTTATAAATTTTTCCGTTAGAGTTTAACCACCCAACGGCAATTCCGTTATTATTCCGTTATAATTTGATTTTTTATATATTTTTCAATTTTTATTAATTAAAAAATCAAAAAAATTATAAAAAATTATAAAAAATTATAAAAAAATTATAAAAAATTATAAAAAAATTATAAAAATTTGAAAATTTGAAGGTGTTTGTGAATATGACAAATTTAAGGTTTTAAATGAGTGTTGAGGTGAGATTAGAAGTGTTGGAGCTGGAGGTTTTGGAGGTCAAGAGCGTGGCGGCAGCCTTGGTCGGGGTGGAGGACTACGCCCTAGCGGTGGTGCAATCTCTTGACCTCCAAAATCACCACTTCCAACACCTCTACTCTCACCTCAACACTCTTTTAAAACCTTAAATTTGTCATATTCGTAAACACCTTCAAATTTTCAATCTCGCATTCTTCACTCCTCCACTTCGCCCTCCATCATATTCTCAATCATGAGCGAAATTGGGAGAAACATTCACGCTGTGGTTTGGAGGCATTGTTAGGATTTTGATCGAGGTGGAGGTGAAGGTGAACTAATGGATGACGGTTGTGGTTTTTAAATTTTTTTAAATTTTTCTAATTTTTTTTAAATTTTTTAAATTTTTAAATTTTTTAAATTTTTTAAATTTTTTAAATTTTTTAAATTTTTTAAATTTTTTAAATTTTTTAAATTTTTTAAATTTTTTAAATTTTTTAAATTTTTTAAATTTTTTAAATTTTTTAAATTTTTTAAATTTTTTAAATTTTTTAAATTTTTTAAATTTTTTAAATTTTTTAAATTTTTTAAATTTTTTTAATTTTTTTAATTTTTTTAATTTTTTTAATTTTTTTAATTTTTTTTAATTTTTTATATGTTTTTTTATTAATAAAAAATAAAAAAATCAAATTTATAACGGAATAATTAACGGAACTGTCATTAGGTGGTTAAACCCTAACGGAAAATTTTATATGGGTGGTTAAGCCTAACGTAAAAATTTATAAGAGTGTTTTTTGGTAAATAGGCATTATAAGGGTGGTTGATGAAAAAACACACTATTATAAGGGTGGTTTTGGATAAAAAACCCTAATATCAACCATCAAACTACTGAAAGTCAACACTTTTGATCATTTCTCACTATCTCCCAAAATATGTTGTCTCTCTTTATCTTATTTCCTTTCATGTGGAATTCTATAATTTTATAAATGGGGAAAGAAAAAGCTGATCTTTAAATAGCTAGGAAATAAAAACTAGCCAAGTGACCAAACCTGCCAGTATGAGAAAAACATATAATCTAATCAATGATTCATACCTTTTCTTTTGTTGTGTAGATATACCCTTCCAAATCATTTTTAAGCTCAGCAGTTCTTCGCCTGTCCGCATCCTTTTTGTCCAGTTGTTCCAATTTACCTTTAGCTTCAATCAAAGATTCCTTTGTTAAAGGCATTCCTGGGCCTTTTGTCTTTTCAGTTATCTGAGAGCCAAAGGCACTTTAGAACTGCAGAAACAAATATATTTTCTATTTTGATGATGGAGATATCTTACCTTGAGAGGAATTCTAAAGGTCCGTTTTTTCAACTTCTTTTCCACAGGGGCTTCTTCGGTGTTTTTCTCGTTCTGACTAGAGTCACTCGGGTTGGTACTAGACTTCTCAACATTGTCAGTTCCTTCAGACGTATTCTGAGGGCCATCATCAGTGGAATTGTTGCTTGAAGCACTAGTAGAGTTATTTAATGTCGCATTAACTTTAGGAACATCCACCCACTCAGTTATTCTATGACTGCATCAGCTCGATCAAAGGACAAAACTCCGCTTCTGCTAAGTGAGAAATGCATGTTCGCTTTAATTGGTGAAGATAAGTTGCGAGATGAATACCTGAACAAAAAAAAGAAACATAAAGTTAGATTGAAGAGATACATGGTCAACAACATGAAGTCAAAATCTGAGTGTTTCAAATTGTACTTTTCAGTAGCAGCGGCTAAGCCAGATACTTCATACTGAGCAAATACTGGAGAAGCAGTGCCTGGTGGTAGTAAATCCTCACTCTCATAAGCAAGTGAGACTTCAAAATCTTTGTCATACACTATGGATCTGAACATCTGAAAATAGTTTGATCACGTGTTAGTAATTAAACTGAAATAACCATATTTGGTATTTCAAGCTATTAGGCCACTTGGCAAGTGATTACCTTGCTCGGAATCTTTTAAAACGCGGTGCAAGAACTTGTCTGCTGTTATCATTGCTTAGAAGACAGGTGCATCCAACTGAACTACGTATCCGTATGTAGTGCCATCAACCATTCCAAGTTTCCTGTTTAATTTGATCCCATCACTTAAATTTGCTGCATGCAGAGATGCTCCAAGAACAGTAGCTTCATCAGCATCCAGATGCTTATCTAGGCTGCTCTTTCCAAGATAATCCTGCAGCAAAGCCTACAAAAAAAGGAAAAGTAACAACTTTGCAATTAATATTGTAATATTTTATATTAGACAGCACAAGTTCATTAGGAAAATATTTTTCAACTACCTGAATCTTATATTAATTAAATAATTCATATCAATATGGTTGGCCTTCATTCCATAGTAACAAGCAAGGTCAGTAATATGATATTTATCGGTAGTTCTTTATAGCTTATTAGTTTTCATCCATAAAGAATAGCTGATGAATTCAGTCTGCAGTGCAGGTACAAACCTGCAGTTTGGGCACTCGGGTAGCCCCACCTATCAACTCCACAGCGTATATGTCATTCATCTTCAGACCAGAGCGATCAAGTACTTGCTTGATGGGCACCAATGATTGCTCCCAGAGATCTTTACATAGTTCTTCAAACTTCTCTCTAGTTATTGTACTCCTGAAAAACAAATTATCGCTCATTAAACTGACAGGGAAAATCCAGTAAGTTCTGAAACCCAAAATCTTTCATTGAATCAGAGAGGTTGATGCATTTATTTGTTTATTAGTTCAGAAGCATAATAACAAGTTACTATATAGGTGGACATATCGACGAGGTTAGACTTGGATAACAAAACAAGCGAGATGAAGATAAATGTCTTAAGGATGAAAGTAGAAATCAGATGCAACACAAGTAGTCCGATTGCTAGAGTTCTATTACTATGCGTAAGAGCCTCTAGGCTACAGGATTTATTCAATAAAGCACCATCTGACTTTATCTCACTTCTAAGGGGACCCTAAGAAAATCAACTCATATGAGACACACTACAGGGACAAGGAGATTTGACATGCAGCTCCCCTAATGGGGTTTTCAGGCTTAGTATCTTAAGTTTATGGTTAATAAACCCATTTCCGATGTAACTCAGTAGATAGTCCATTTTGAAATTACAGAGGGTAAAAATATTGGGACAGAAACATGTTTAAGATTTTGCCATGTTTAAGATTTGTCTTTTTTCATGAAAGGTAGTATCATAAGATGAGTTGGCAAATCCAAAGTGGGTGCATTAACCAAGGTCTGTACTGGTTCTGAAAAACTCACTAAACTCGACAAAACTTTCAAAGAATGCAATCAAAGGAGCTGCATAGTTAAGAGAACATGGCCTTTTCTAAATAAAATTTTTTAAATAAATTAATCTTAATCAAACATCTTTAAAATCACAGCTCTACGTAGCAACTACCTGGTTTAGGATATTAAATAATTGGAATAAAATTAGGACAGTGGATAGCAATGACTTTATGCAGTCCATACAAATACAATTAATTTTGCGTACCTGAAGTCGCGATCATCATATAGTGATTCAACTGAAAGGGGGGCAACCGTGTTAGCACTTAGAATTTCTTTTGTCCTCTTTACTTGCTTCTTCAGCTTAGCCATGGCTTTTGATGACTTCCTCACATCTACTCCATTTCCTACCTGCTTATTAAACTCATCAGCAAAATACTCAACCAAGCGGCTTTCCATGTGTTGTCCACCAAGATCCGAGTTCCAACTCACATCCATCACCTGCAAACAAGATTCAAAAGCAGTATTGATATTAAGTATTATGACGGATAAATTTCATCCTATTCTCATAATGTCTAATAAGTGATAACTAAAGCTGATTGTATTCAATACATAACTACCAAAACTATCTTCCAGAAACTCTGCGCTACTAGAAACATTCCCAGCTGCGTCACATTATAGGTCAGACCACTAAACAATTCCTATTTTCTTCCACTAAATTTTTTCTCTAATCCATTAAAATGTTGACTATCACTAACCTCGTCGCTTTTAGCAGACTAATATACAAATGCAAAAAATATCAATACAATCTGCCTACACCCAAAACTAACGTCTGCAAACTCTCGAAGCTAATAGTCTCTCACTCTCTCTGAGATACTAGTTTCTCAACCATTCCAACATTATTACGCAAACAAAACTTGAAATAACCAATAACACATATAAAATCAGAACAGACGAAATCAATAAGTAAATTACCTGGAATTGATTCGCAGAGACAGGCTTACCAAACTCTTTTGTTTTGTAGGAAGAGAAATACACAAGAGCAGCATAAGTACTTCGAGCGCCCATGTCATAAAATATGACATGCCTTGACTCATTTGAAAAATCCTTATCAATACCATATTGTAAGGCTGCTCCTGAATACTCATTAATCAGAGATAGCACATTCATTCCAGCCAATTGAGCGGCTTGGAGAAGACCTTTCCTCTCAGCCTGGCCAAAGTACGGAGGCACTGTAATAACTGCATCCTTAATTGGAACTTTTGAATGAAACTCAGCCAAATTCAGAGCATAACCCAAAACCATAGCAGTCAGTTCCTCCACTGAATAAATAGTAACCCCATCATCAATCTTAATCCCAACAGCACCTCTATAATCTTCGACAATATCATAATTCAAATACAAAGAATCGATCAACTTCTTCACATATCCATACGGCTTTCCAATCATATCCCGGAAATTCGAATACACTTTATCAGGATACCTAGCAGTAATCCCAGCTGCCTCTTCTCCAATCAACCTATCTCCTGATGAAAAAGCAACCAATGCCGGAGACTTCCGCTTAGACATCTCATTAATAGCAACCGAAATCGGAATCTGTCCAGGTTTTAGATTCACAACTGCCACCTTCAACCACTCAGAACCGAGATCTACACTTGACACAGCAGATCTCACAGGAGCAGACATTATAGCAACAAGAATCAATACCAACCCTATTCTCAACATGGCTCCTCCCGCCATCGCCGATCACACCTCCGATCTGACCACAAAACCCTAAACTCCACGATCGAAAACTGCAGATATCAAAAAAGTCAAAAAGTCAAAGAGACTATTTGCATCACATCACCATTAGTAACAATTTTTAGAATTCAACTTTACGATCGAATCCTAATCCTAATTCGAATCCAACACTATCAACACAATCGATTTGATATGCTGCAACGTCAATCATTCAATTGATAAAACCTAAATTTTGAAAAAATCGAAATAATATACAAAAAAGGAGATGAAACTTTACATTGCTGAAATTCGATAGTGTCGGAAACTGAAAGGAATTCAGCGGAATGCGGAGCGGAGGACGACGGCGGAACAGATCAGTGAAGTGAATATATAAGAATTCTCGTATAGAAGTTCCTCGAAGAAGGAAGAGCAAGCGAGTACAGAAAGCTGACGTGAACTAGTCCGTGGAATGATGTCCAATGGATATTGAACACGTGGAATTATAGCCACGTGTCAGATGATTACTCGTTTGATGTGTTGTTTCGTTGGTTTAAAGTGTTTTTTGGGATCTGTTGAATTTAGTGAAACTCTGAAAGTGGAATAAATAACTAGAATTGATGCTCGAATTGAAGACTCGGACCCAAGCTGTTTTAATTTCGACCAAATCGGTTCAGATTAGAATATAATTTTAAGTAATTTTTCGGAAATTGTGATATTTCTAATTAAACATTTTATTATAATATAAATTATGTTCAAAACTATTACTAGTTGATTTTCTATAATTAGGTGGTTAAATTTGTAAAAAATATGAATCGTCGGAATTGACGGTTATTTTTAGTTAATCTCATCCGTTAGCTTATAAATAATCAATAATCGTGATAAATATCCGAGATCATTTCTCACCGTCTTACAAGTATATACATGTCCGCATTGAACTTTCTCTGGGATATAAATAATTTAACTACTTTATTTTCATATAATGCAAAGCAAAAATACTTTGAGATAATCCCATGAGTTGTTGGTCATGCCAATTTTCAACAATACACCAACACTCTCACAATCCAAATTCTAATACAACTGGAAATGTAAAATTCCAACCATCCATCAGCTGCTGAAACCAGCAAGTTTATCAGCCTCAGCCGAATCCGGCGAAACCGGCGGAGGAGGCACATTTTCATAAGCTCAATCCCATGATCAATGATGTCTATCTCATGCTTTATCAAACTCAACCCTTCCTTTCTGACATTCTTTAAGCTTTGCACAACTTCTTCCATGCTTGGCCGTAAGTCCTTGTCCTCCTGTAAGCAAAGGAACGCTAATTCGCTCACCATATTGATTTTCTTCTGAACAGATGAGTCAGTATGAAACCCAAGTTGAGGATCAACAAGTTCATGTAAAGTCCCATTTTGGATTTTGCTAATTGCCATGTTGAATAAGTTGATATCTTGGCGGTGTCGCGTTATATCCACCGCCTTTTTCGAAGAAATAAGTTCCATCAGGACCACACCGAAGCTGTAAACATCACTTTTAGTCGTTAGTTGATAGCACCGATGATATTCAGGATCTACGTACCCCGGTGTGCCTTGCGGAGCTGTGGATACATGAGTGGCATTAGTAGGAAATAACGTGACAGCCCAAAATCCGCAACTTTTACATGGAATTTTTCGTCTAGGAGAATGTTAGTAGTCTTGACGTCGCGGTGGATGATATCTAATGAATGAAGGTATGCTAATGCATCAGCTGTCTCTATAGCTATGTTCAACCTTAAAGGCCAGTTTAAGGAGTCTGAATTGGATTTTCCGCCATGGAGATGATCGGCTAAGGTACCGTTTGAAACATATTCATACACTAGTAGAAGCTCTCTACTGTGCCTTGAGGTGCAGCCATGTAGCATTGCAAGGTTCGGATGTCGTAAACGAGCTAGAATTTGCACTTCATTCATGAACTGCTCAATACTTTTAAAGTTCCTCTCGTAAAGTCGCTTCACTGCGACTTCCCGCCGTCGTTCAGTTTCCCTGACATCCGAAAAATGAAAATATTTTCAAAAAAAAGTCGCAAAGGCGAGAAGGAAAACTTTTCTAGCAGGTTATGTAAAATGATTTTGGTGTTATTACCGTAGTATACGGTCCCGAATCCACCTTCTCCGAGTTCTTTCGAAGTGTCAAAACTGTTAGTTGCTTTTTCGAGTTCTGAATAGCTGAATACATGAATTCCAAAGTATGCTGTTCGTGTACTGGCTGTTCTGCTTGGGAAACTTTTCGTTATCGGAGAGTTCGAGATGTCATTTTCTTGCTTGCTATAAGACACTGCATCCAATTGTTTGATTTTCCTATGTTGTCTGAAGTAGCAGAAACTTCCCAACAAAATTAAAAATAATATTGAAGCTATTCCAATTGGCAACACTGAAAGTGAAATGGAAATTATCAAACTCGGATAAAAAAGACTCTAAACTGAATAAGCATTGAATCCCTTTTCAAGTAAGTTAAGCTTACCTATTTTAAGCAATGTCATCTGATTGCTCTTTTTACTGTATGTGGTCTCTGCAAGATCAATCACAATAGATGAGTCAAAGTTGAAGTAAACGAACTAACTGCTCGAAAAAGCGAAAAAATGGGACAAAAAACCTGTGTGAGGAGATGAGGGTTGAGGAGTTTCTGTGGCATGACACTTTGTGGAGTCTTCATTTCTATTCAGACAATAACAAGTCCGATTTGCTTCTAAATCATATCCACATTTTCCGCCAGAGCTCTTACATGTTTCGCATTCTGCGCTATCCCATACATTCACTCTCATCTCAAATCCATTTTTCAAAGTCTGATTCATTCCTGCAAAGGTCATGGTCTCGAAAACCATATCTGAAACCGGTACGAACCACGCTTGTCGAACAATCAAGGACTTTGTAATCCTGCGTATACATATGAGTTCCTGTTTGAAGGCCCGTTAGCTGAATTTGAACAGGAAGTCAAGAGGTTAAAATAAGGATCAGATGACCTTGGGCATCCATAAGAAATACTAATATTGGTAAAACCAAAGGCAAGCTCAAGAACAGAAGGATCAAAAGTTGAGTTGACATATTCAGATACACAAAGTCCATCCTCAAAATAGTCGTTTCGAGCCATATGTAAAATCCTGTAGTTTCCGTTGATACGCAGAACTCGATATGTAACTTGATTGATGTCTATGGTTGGAATACTGTCTTGACAATGAAGTTGCAGCTGCGGATGGCCGCAACCGGAAAGGCGATCGCCTCCCCAAAATGGGTAGTCAGCGGAGAAACTTCCGCATTCGAATAATCTGCTACAAACTGTATATCCTTCACTGCTGGTTTCAAAACTAAGACACAAAC
The DNA here is from genome assembly GCA_006409495.1 of Sedum album. NCBI lineage: Eukaryota > Viridiplantae > Streptophyta > Magnoliopsida > Saxifragales > Crassulaceae > Sedum > Sedum album. The sequence goes on along the minus strand of QZGG01000344.1, from coordinate 61,412 downwards.
TGGTACATTTGATAAGGATTAATAAGAGTAGGAAATGGAAGGAGAATGAAGGATTGATCATTGTGGTTCTTGCTGCTATGAAGATGAGTTGTGTGTTTATTTAAGTCTTAGGCATGAGATGAAGAACTGATCAAATGGGGAGAGTTTTTGGTTGACTGAGAACAAAAACAATGGACACTTGCACATTGATTAATATAATCTTTAAGTGACCTTAAATATGTGGTATAAAGAATTGGTATTGCCAAGCAGCCTGATGATTAGAGTGGACTGATCTATCAACTTTATTAAATCTTAAATCTGAGAAAAAATCATAGAAAGAAAATTAGACATTTGTCGTAGATATGATATAAACAGTTGATTTATAGTAATTCAACAGAAAGATTAAAAGTAAGAAAACATCCAAATACAATTGTTTCGTATTTTTCGCAAATCACACCGTCAACCTTAATAAAAACAAACTTTAATTTCAACGGTTAAAATAATCAAATCAACGGTTCCATAATTTGTGATTCTGTCTTAAGATAAACGAACGTCTCACATGATCTCATTCCTCTTAAGTATAAAATTATACATATTTTAATTTTGAAAATACTTAACTGAGTTTATTTTGATCAAAAAATTGTCAAGAAATTAAGAGTTATAACACAAGACCATTGAAAAATATTTTGATTGACAATTATACAGTTGAATAAGTCCCTTAGTGTGTAAGTCATGCAGAAGGCGACTGATCAGCTAATCTTGATTGATGTCGTTTTCATTGTTTTTTTATTGTTCACTCCCAGGATAAGATTCTAGGTGATTCGAGGACAAGTCAGTTTTTATGAAATAATATGACATCATTTTAATCGTTAATTTATGCTAATTTAACGGTGAAGATTGATAATCAATCATCAATTCTTAAGTGCCACGCGTTTTTTTGTGCTAATTTATTACCAAATTAATTAGAAATCAGTTTTAATATCAGCCGTTAAATTAATGAGATCAACGATTGAAATTTCGTCTCTATATCTCACATTAATTAAATGCTCTCCTGAACCTAACTCAATAATTAACTTTTCAATTTTATTTTATAATTTAATTTCTCCAAACAACTCATAAAAACGTTTTTTCAGAAAATATCCATAAAATTATTTTGGGCTAATTGCAGTAAACCATCATTATAATATGCCATTTTGCAGAAAACCACCACTATATCAAGAAATTACCAAACGAGTATATTATAATTCTGCCGTTAACCAAAAACCACCAGCCCTACTGTTCCGTTAATTGAACCGTTAAAAGCATATGGGCTTATTAATTTAATAATATTTTTTTATTTTTGTTAATTACCAAAAACCACTATTATAATATCCGTTTTACGAAAAACCACCATTTTAATAATTGATTATCAAAGTACTACCAACTGCACTGTTCATGCTAGAATAGAGGCTCGTACGACAATTTAACTCGTTTATATATGTCTACTAGCTATATGATGCTTCAATTTAATCTTGATGGATGTCAATGAAGAAAATAATGCTAGAAAATTCAAAAAAAAAACTCATGTTTGAGAATTTATAATTATCAATGTGGAATGGTTACCGACTGTCCGATTCAAATATAATAATTTTCCTCCTTTTATTTCTATGAAATATGATATATTACATCACTACTTTTAAACTATAATTGTTGTACTATATTGATCTAAAAGATTCAACTATGTATTAAAGATATAACAGCTTCTCACCGCATCCGCAACTATTTGCTTCTATTAGGTTTTGTTTAATGAACCGTAATTTTGTAGGAAGAGTAATAATATCTTTCTAATCAAAGATAGCTAAAATTGTAGCCTCAACATCGTTACCTAGCGTTACCTAACGGAGTTGAATACCCACGCGTCAACATAATATTTTTGTAGGAAGAGTAATAAAATCGTACTTAGTTGTTAAAATGGTGGTTTTCTGCAAAACAAGATATTATAATGGTGGTTTTCTGCAATTGTCGAAATTGAAGTTGAATACCCACGCGTCGTGTGGCGCGTGTTGTACAGTTTCTAACGCAGTTATGTCAATGGTGGTTTTTGGTTAACGGCAGAATTATAATATACTCGTTTGGTAATTTCTTGATATCGTGGTGGTTTTCTGGAAAATGGCATATTATAATGGTGGTTTACTGCAATTAACCCAATTATTTTTCTCTTCGAACCACCCTTTCGTTATACATTTTTTATCGTAAACCACCAACTATTAACACCTTCATTTTCCGTTAAAAGCGAATATGCGTGTCATTCACGCGCTTTAATGGATGATTCATGTAAAAAGAATTTTATGGGTGATTTTAGAAATAAGGTAAAAAATTGAGACCGAGAGTTTATTTATAGAAAAAATTGAGGTATTAATGATGAAGCATAATGAAAAATTGTTGATTATCTTAGTAGACTTATGCTAATAGCCATCAATATTCCATATGCGCAATAGTATAGGAAACATGTCTGATTGCTCAATTGTGAAAAAGATTTTACGTACTCATACTAAATTATAGATTTTCTTTGTGTGATCTATCGAAGAATTCAAATATATAGAGAAGATGTTTTTAGATGAACTCACTAACTCTTGATGGTTCATGAATTAAAGTTTGAGAGATAAACAGATGAAAATGAGGAGCGTGTCTTGCAATGTGATGAAAGATGTAAAAATTATTTTCAAGGAAGAGCCTCATTAAGAGGAAGAGGTCGTGTAAGAAATACATGGAATAGATCTGACGTGGAATGCTTAAAATGTTATAAATTAGGACATTATCAAGATTAATGTGAGGAGACTACTTTTGCTGAAACTAATGGATAAGAAGAACAACAATTCAATCGTTGTGATATATTTATATTACTTACTAATTGAAGACATTTCTTGCTTGTATTTTTATACATTAGTATAATATCATTTCATCTTTCGATTATAGCTACATTGGAAATATATGGATAAGATAATTTCATATAGTACATTTCTCATGAACCCCTCTGTTCATTCGATCTTGAACAAATATTGACAACTTAAAACATATTTAATCCTTTGACATTTCAACTCTCCAAATGAGTATCTACAAGAACTATAAATAAAATTTTGATACTATTTTACTCAACTTATTCATGTAACTCAAAATCAAGAAAGTATTTGTTGAAGATCTATCCATACAAATGTGTGTATAACTGTATATTGCATGAGATATCTTTCCAAATATTTTTGCCTCCTGTTTCACAATCCAAACTCTAATATTTGATTTCTCTATTCTCCATAATTATTGTATTTTGAATATTTTGGTACACTTACTAAAACATTAGCAAGCAAAGACTACTTGCATGTAACAATCAAACAATGTTAGGTACTCTACTGTTAAGGCAAAATATCAATTTATATTTACTTAAATTAAAAAACACAAAAAATCCAACTATGAAACATGACACATTCTTCCCAACATTGTTCACCTATAAATACCACAAACCAGCCCCTCATTCTCCTCATCACCTAACCCTTCAGCTATCTAACAAAACTCTTCAGTATCATCATCACATTACACATTGACCATGAAAATGGCTAAAGTAGTAGTTGTATTGATGTTGCTTATGTTGCTAGCATCAGAGTACACAGATGCAGCCAAGCCAGTAAATTGTGACGTTAAGCGGCTTCATGTTTGCTTGAAGACATTCAAACATGGAACAAGGCCTTCACGCCACTGCTGTAGGAGGTTGATAGAAATGAGGTTCTGCAACTGTGATTACTTCAAACATCCGACTTTGCCGCCATACATTAAAAGCCCCAATGCCAAGAAGGCTATCAGGGTTTGCAAGGTTCCTTACGTTGAATGCAATTTGTAATTTTGATGGATGACCAATTGGACATTTGTTCATGCATGCTTCTACATGCATGGAATGAAATAAATGAACGTTGAAAACAAAAGGCAAACGAAAAGCAATATGTTTTCAACTGGCATAATTATTTATGAATGAATTATTTTTATTAATTTTCTGCAAATTGTTTTCCTCCAATGTGGGTTATATTTAATATAATATATTGAGGAGGAAAGCTCTTTTGAGAACCCTATTAAGGGGTGAGACTCTGAGACCCCATCATGGTCGTTGGTTGAATTTGCTTTTGTTCTCTCACCTCCACGTGGCACAATCCGGACCCCAAAAGCAAACCCAACCAACGGCCATGATGGGCTCTCAGGATCTCACTCAACAGTAAGGTTTCAAAAGAGACCACCTCATATATTGAGTGCAAGATCATATCATCTAATACATTGAATTACAAACAAACATGGTCAAATGCAATTTATAAATTCATCTAATCGTCAACATACGTCAACCTCCAATGATCCAAGGATGTGGATCACCAATACAAGTGTGGAGAGAGCTAGCTAGACATTGACATTTAAACCTCGATTCTGTCAACCTCATGACAAACCCGATGGAAACCCAACTTTATATTAAATAGGACTCAGGCTTTGTTCCTAGTACATCACGAATGATAAATAGTGATAGCCGCACTTTATTTTTTGAGTGAACTCAATATGATAAAGGGCTTCAACCCTTTCTTTTATTTAGAAAATTATCCCAGATCTAAGAATTTAGTCAAAGTTTTTATTTTCCTTCCTATATAAAGGAAGCTTGTTTTCATGTATTTTCACAATTTGAAATCAATAAAATCTTGAATTATAACTGACGCGGCGGAAGCCTTCAAGGAATCGCTAGCGCGAAACCCAAACATTAATTTTCTGGAATCATCCAGGTTGACGGGAGTCCACTAGTAAATAAAAGGAATCCACCCTAATTGTTGAGATAACTCAATTGGTTTTATTGATCAAAAGAAGTTTATTACATGAAAACTAGGTTATATAATATAGGAAATAAAAATGCGAAACTTAAAACAAAATGATAGATGTGGGACAAAGCTTCAAATGAAATACAAGGACAAATCCCCTGCATCAGACTCCTCCACTTCCAAAGAACTCGTCCTCGAGTTCCTTTTGAAAAAGAACTTCATCACACAACTTCTTCTTCATCGTTATGTGTAGTTACTTGAGTGACAACTGCCACAGTGTCTCTTGACGGACAAACATTGGACATATGTCCTACCCACCGCAACGATTACATTTTCCTCCCGTTGGTTTGGCATACGAATTTGTATTTCTTGGTTTTACAACTCCGCCTGGACCTAAGAACGTGTAGTGGATTTGTAGATCGGAGGTGCTTCTGCTACTACTTCTTTGCTTTTACTACTCACACCTTCTATAGCATCACAAGGTTGAAACTTTTGATAGGACTGAAAATTTCTTAGAGTCCTCTCCATCAATTCTGCTTTCAATGCCAAGTTTGAAGCTTCTGCCATTGTCCACACAGTTTGTAGTCCCATCTTTTCTTGCAATGAACCTTTGAGTCCACTAATGTAACGAGCCACCTTCTGATTCTCAGTCTCTTTTAACTCATTGCGTTCCGAAAGACGTAGGAACTCGGGTAGTATATTCTGTTACACTTCTCCTTCCTTGATGAGAATCAATATACATTATGTATAAGATCTGCTCATAATTTTCAGGTAGGAATCTCTCTGTCATCAACTGCCTCATGCGTCTCCAACTTCGTATAGGATTCTTGCGTTGAGCTCATCGTTGGGCTACAAGTCGGTCCCACCATACTGCAGGTGTACTTTTCAATCGAATAGCCACCATCTTCACCTGCTTGCTCTTTTAACTGATAAAGGGCTTCAACCTTTTTTTTATTTAGAAAATTATCCCACGTCTAAGAATTTAGTTAAAGTTTTTATTTTTCTTCCTATACAAAGGAAGCTTGTTTTCATGTATTTTCACAATTTGAAATCAATAAATTCTTGAGTTTTACTCGGTTTATATCTGGTTTATCCAGTATTGATTTGTGAATTTGTCGCTTGACAATTCACGCGGGCTTCCGCCGCTTAAGTTGGTAATCAAAGCAGGCTTTATCCTGACTTTTTATCGTTGAATTCAAAAGTCAAAGTTTCAACAATGGCGTCGTGAACAGCTAAAGAAGAAGTTCCGCGATGAAGTTCTTTTTCAGAAGGAACTCAAGGACGAGTTCTTTGGAAGTGGAGGAGTCTGATGCAGGGGATTTGTCCTTGTATTTCATTTGAAGCTTTGTCCCACATCTATCATTTTGTTTTAAGTTTTGCATTTTCATTTCCTATATTATGCAACCTACTTTTCATGTAATAAATATGTTTTAATCAATAAAACCAATTGAGTTATCTCAACAATTAGGGTGGATTCCCTTTATTTACGGGTGGACTCCCGTCAACCTGGGGTATTCCAAAAAACTTAATATTTGGGTTTCACGCTGGCGATTCTCTCAAGGCTTCCGCCGCCTCACAATATCGATGCATTACAGGGTGGAGTTCTTTTCGCTCCATCTTCTCTCTAACCTAGCTAGTTAAGAAAGTTATGTTTTGTTTTAAAATTTCTGTCAAGTTTCTTTGTTTTATCAATCAGTCGTTTCTTTTTCTGGTTCTCATTTAGCGAGTATCAAAAGTCATAGAGAAACATGTACGGTTGATTACAGAAAAGTTGTAGAGTAAGGTTGTTCAGTTAAGCTAGCAAACAGATTGGGATGAAGCTTATCAAGTTTTTCAACATGCTTTGATATTTAAGCTGGCTATAAATTGAATGGTGATTAGGGACGCTTCATCTTGCTTTTTTATAGGTCGTGGAGGCCGGAAGGTTGGGCGTTCCTAAAGGAAAGGTTTTCCCATAGGATGAAGGAAATTTTGAAACAGATATTACTTGTAGTAGACTTCAGATTGCTTATGATAAGATCAATACGAATACCTCTGCACCGGCCTCGAGGAAAGAGTAAGACTCAATCGTTTGTTGCAAATCAAGATGAAAATAATAAATTAAACGATACGTCTGGATTTTTTGATACAAGACAAGAGGACTCTCTTTCATCCCCTTTGAGATTAGCACTTGCAAAATAAAAACTTGTAAAGGACATTTTGGGGATCATTGTGTTGGATCGTTACGGTTAGCTTGGTTCACTTCTCGACACTTGTGAACACGTCCTTTAGTGTGAACGTGTCCTCAAGATCAAGTAGCACAGCGGAAATAATAAACAGTAATAATAAAGTGAACAGTAGGTACGCGTACTCGATGATTTATAGTGAAAACCCGCACCTCAGTGCTAACAGGTGAAAACCACTACCTTTCTCGGAGTCGACCGGAAAGGATTTCTCAGACAATTCTTTATTGATTACTTTTGTTCTTACCTAGTACAATTGTCTACACCTAGTACAGCCAACAAACTCCCAAAGTTTGCCCGGAACTCAGTTGTAACAACTCTACGTCTAGCAACTCAAATCAACTCAGAATTGTCCTACCAATATCGCTGTTGTATACTAGCTATACGGAGTCCACCACTCGCCTACCCTTGAGCGAAATATAGCCTCGAACAATCAACGATACTCACGACTTTGTTTGCTCTTTCTTACTTGACCGACTTGTCTTGATTGAAAGCATTGAAGTCCTATTTATATGATCACCAAAACCCTAGCCCTTGCTTCCTAAAATCTCTCCCTGCCATAAGAAAGATAATAGTAACATTAGTAAATATAATATCTTTTAAAAGTTAGTTAGGGCAACTTAATCTTAAATATAATATCAAATATTATATTTAAAATTCAGTTAGGGCAATATAATATTATCACATATTATATTTAAGTAACCTTATCTAAATATAATATCTTCAAATATTATATTTAGAAATCGGTTAGTTAGGTGATCATTATCAAAAATATCTTCTAAACAATAAGATTTCTAAAATACAAGATATTCTAAAAACTTATTGAATATCAGAATATTTCTGAAATATCCTGCTGCCACGTCAGCACGCCCTCGTGCAGTCTGCGGACCCGTCCACAGACAATTCTTACCAAATCTGTTTTATTTCCAAATCTGCATATTTCCTAATCCTGCATTTGTCATGGAATGTTAGCTAAGTGTTTTCAACATCAAAACTGAGAACGTGTTAGGGAACACGTCCCCAACAAATTCCCCCTTTTTGATGTTGACAAACACTTCTTCGTTAGACAGGAAAAGTTCACAATGTAAACAGAAGTGTAAGTATGAGGCAGCATATGCATTGTTCAGTTCTAAGAATAAATTCCTAAACTAACATGCATCCCAAAAATGTCAGAGTTATACTAACTCCTATCCCAACAATATATCCCCACAGTATTAATAACCCAGCAACATTAATACGAACATCAATAACCCATTGTGAATAGATTCGCTAAAGCTTGAATCTGTTCCCCTCACTAAGTACAAGTTCCCCCTCAGTTAATGCTTTTCCTGTCTACCTTCCCCCTTTTGGCATCATCAAAAAGAATGTGAGTAATAAACAAAGCCAATAGCACATAAGCAAAACAATCCCATTTATTCAATTCAAAGGGCGTGCCAAACGAAGTGGCACGCAAGCACGGTAGACAGACAGATAACAATTCAAAATTAAAAGCATAGAGAGCAGAACAAGAAAACACAAAAGATTGGGATTGATGTGGTAGGGTTTTCAAGGAGGGGCTGAATCAGATCTGCTAAGCATCTGAGGGAGCACTGGAAGCGTCCTTGTCGCGAACCAGTTGGCGGACCAAACGCCAAATGTTTGCAAGCTGCTCTGCCTGGTGGTCTGAGCTTTCTGTCACCCTTTGACAGATGTCTCTCATAGTGCGTTCCATTTCTTCCACCCTCTCTGTCAGCTCAATGAACCCGTCCTTAACAGCGGACAGGAACTTATCCATGGCAGCTTCTGCAGCGGTGGACGACTCTGCCTGATCACGGACCCATCCTTGGTCCGGAGCATACTTGAGGCTCATCTTACTGATGGTGGCCTCGTCCAGTGTCCTTGTGCAGCAGATCTCTTTCCCCTCGGCACACACATTCCATGTGTTTCCAATAGCCGTTCTATGATTGACGAATAACCTAGCCATGTTTCTTTTGATCCTTGATGTTACGTATGTGGCACTTGACAATTCGGGTTCTGGTTGAAGAAGTTTTTTTTTTTTTTTTACTTTATCTTCTTCTAACCATGTCCCCGAATAGTACCAAAAATGTCAAACTTCTTCTCAAGAATATCAACGGGTTTCCAAACAATCATCTATCATGGCTTTCTTGCATTAAATACTGATGATCGAATTTGAAGCATAACATCACTGAACTCGTCCTGTCTGCGCATACCATTCTCTATGCCAATCTGAGATTCACGCCAAAAACGTCCCAATTTTCCCGCCAAAATACTTAGCAGATTTCTGATTCTTTCAAGGGGTGGTGTGTTGCGGACGGGTACCCAAATGGTAAAATAAAAGCAACACACACGAAAGCAGACACAACACACATATATATATCAGAAATTGTAATTGTACCTCATAGGACTACTCCAGAGTATTTGATCAAAGGGCTCATAGGAGTAGCGCAACTATGAGTTGGCTAAGGTTGGCTGTGAACTCCCTTCATCATATTAGGCTTGTAATGTGGGTACTACATATCCGAAGGGGTTCTTTGGCTGCGAAGAAAAATGCTCATATGCCTTTAACAATTAATCTCAACATTTAGTTTCCAAGTCCTCAACATGGTACACGTCCTCAGGCACACACAATGAACAGAATAAACAGAAAAGACATTTTACATTATGAACGACTGACCTTGCATATTACACCACTCAATTCATAGCCAGTCATCGAGTTCAGTACGGATAGGCAATTAATTAGAGAAGGAGACCATACCTAGCTCCATCCGTAGCCTCTCGAAAGGTTCACGATTCAGCGCCTTAGTAAAAATGTCAGCAATTTGTTCTTCTGTTCTACAAAACTCCATGGTTATTATTTTCTTTTCAACAGAATCACGCAAGAAATGATATTTTATCTCTACATGCTTAGTACGTGAATGTTGAACAGGGTTCTTAGAAATATTAATTGCACTGGTATTATCACAATAAATTGGCATTTGAGATACAGAAATACCGTAGTCGCGCAATTGTTGTTTCAACCATATGAGCTGAGTACAGCACGCAGCAGCTGCAATGTACTCGGCTCAGCAGTGGACAGGGACACCGCATTCTGTTTCTTTGATCCCCAAGAAACAAGACTAGAACCCAGAAATTGAGCCATGCCGAGGTAGACTTTCTATCAACTTTATTACCTGCAAAATCAGCGTCAGTATAACCAACTAAGTCAAGACTACCTCCTTTGGGATAACAGGGAAGATCCTCAGTTCCCTTCAAATACTTCAAGATCCTCTTAACTGCTTTCAGATGTGTCTCACGGGGGTTTGCCTGAAATCGAGCACAAAGACATACACTAAACATAATATCAGGTCTACTAGCAGTTATGTACAGAAGAGACCCGATCATCCCTCTGTAGAGAGTCTGATCTACTTCTGGTGAGGACTCGTCCTTTCCTAAGGACTCGTTCGGAGAGATGGGGGTCGCCATAGGCTTGGCTGACTCTAGTCCGAACTTCTTGATCATTTCCCTGAGGTATTTTTGCTGATGAATTCGAGTACCATTCTTTTCTTGTGAAACCTGAAGTCCTAGAAAGAACTTCAGTTCACCCATCATACTCATCTCGAATTCGCTGGACATTAGATCTGTAAACTTCTTAACTAAAGCATCATTAGTAGAACCAAAGATAATATCATCAACATAAATCTGAACTACTAAAACATGCTTTCCTTCTCTGAGTAAAAACAAAGTTTGATCTACCAAACCTCTTACGTAGCCATGTGACATGAGAAACTGGGAAAGCCTCTCGTACCAGGCACGGGGTGCCTGCTTCAATCCATATAGGGCTTTATCCAGCACGTATACATGGTCAGGTTTGGACGGGTCCTCAAAGCCGGGAGTCTGCTCAACATATACTTCTTCCTTCAGGACTCCATTGAGGAATGCCGTCTTCACGTCCATTTGTTGTAACCTGAAATTATGGTGAGTAGAATAAGCTATTAACAGTCTGATTGCTTCTAACCTGGCTACGGGGGCAAAGGTCTCTCATAGTCGATTCCTTCTTGTTGGTTGTACCCTTTGACCACTAGCCTGGCTTTGTTTCTCACCACGTTTCCCTGATCGTCCAGCTTGTTACGGAACACCCACTTTGTTCCTATGATCTTCCGACCCTCCGGACGAGGTACGAGCCTCCACACCTTGTTCCTCTCGAACTGATGAAGTTCCTCTTGCATAGCACTGACCCATTGTGGGTCCTTGAGCGCTTGAAACCTTCTTTGGCTCTGCAAGGGAAACAAAAGCATTAAATGCACAAAAGTGATCTACTTCATTTAATAAAGGTGAGAGTTCAGAAGCCCTGTTTCATCGGTTGGGGACTCGTCCTTTGCCCAGAACACCTCATAATCCTCCAGACGGGTTGAGGGTGTTCTAGTTCGAAGACTTCTTCTGGGAATTACTTCTAGTTGAGGTCATTGGGAAGTTCGTCTTCTTCTGCTGCATCAGTGGGGACAGGTTCGTTCTCAGGGACACCTTCCTGCTCAATCTGCTCCTCATTCTCAACTGGTGTTCCCCCTGCGACTGTGTCCGGATCCTCTGGCTGATTCTCAGGTTCTGCTAATTCTTCATTAAGGCCTATCTCAGGATCCCATGCAGCAAGTCTGAAGTCATCCTCAAATTCCAATGGAGTGTGATCTCCGTCCTTAATCATCCTCCCATGACTTCCTCATCGAAGACAACGTGAATACTTTCTTCTCTTTTCAGACGCAGATTGTACACTTTGTAAGCTCGACTCTGAGAGGAGTATCCCACAAATGTACCTTCATCACTCCTTGGATCGAACTTCCCAGATTGTCTTTCCCGTTGTTGTGGATGTATACCTTACATCCGAAAACCCTTAGATGGGACACGTTCGGTTTCCTTCCTCTCAGCAACTCATACGGGGTCTTTTCCAGTCCTTTGCGCAGATAGACTCTGTTCAGACATAGCATGATGCGTTCAGTGCTTCCCCCCAGAAGTTTTAGGCAGACCACTGGATATGAGTAGAGTTCTGGTCATGTCTTCAAGCGTTCGTTCTTTCTTTCCACTACACCGTTCTGCTGTGGTGTACGTGGTGCTGAGAAGTTGTGGGTAATGCCTCTTTCCCTGCATAAAGTTAGGAACTGAGAATTTTCAAACTCAGTCCCATGGTCAGTACGTATAGAGACTAAGGACGTGTCCAGTAGGTTTTCAGTAGTGGTTAGCCATGATTCAAACTCTGCAAAAACTTCATCTTTAGATTGAATAAATATAACCCAAGTATAACGAGAGTAATCATCAACAATAACCAACACAAATCTGTTACCTCCACGACTCCTAGTGCGCATTGGACCACATATATCCATATGAATGAGTTCAATGGTCTAGTAGTGCTTACCTTAGCTTTCGATTTGAATGATGTGCGAGTTTGCTTACCCATCGAACACGCACTGCAACGGAGTGGAGGTTGTCATCAATCTTTGGCAGTCCTCTTACCAGATCTTTCTTGAAGAGCGTGGACAGTAGCCTCTGATTTGCATGTCCAAATCTCTTGTGCCAAAGTGCGGACGCGTCCGAGATTGTGGACAGACAGATTTGTCCCTCTGGTACAAAGTTAGGATCAACTTTGTATACCCTGCCTCTGATATGCCTCTGAGTATCACCTGCTTAGTTTTGATGCACTTGACAACACAACCGTCAGAAGTAAAGGTGACTTTATTCTTATGATTTTGGCATAACTGAGAGACACTAAGTAAATCGTATTTCAGTTGTCTACTAGATTAACATTCTCAATATCAATATTATCAGAAATACGTACCTTTCCATTCCGAATATCTCACCTGCTGACTTATTGCCGAAGGACACGTTCCCTCCGACATGTTGCTGAAGTGAAGTAAACCAGTCCATGTTTCCTGTCATGTGTCCAGACGCACCGCCTGTATGTCTATGCCAGGGACCTCTTCACTTCTTCCTGCAAGAGAAAAGTTAATTTTTACGAACCCAGACAAGCTTGGGCTTACTGGGTTTAGTAAAAAGCAGAAGTAGTACAATGTTAGTGTCAGCAGAGGAGTTGAGCTAGATAAATCAATCTTCTTTCTAGGAGTAGCTCTCGGTTTTCCTCTCGGAATGTAATCTCCTCGGTGACCTAGAGTGGTCTGAGGATTGGTTCTGGGTGAGGAACTGGTCTGGGGTAGTGGACGGGTTCTCTGTTCTGAGCAGACTGTCTGTTCCTAGCAGTTCCATGATGTGTGTTGGTTTTCTTCTGTTTCTTCTGCTGGGACAGGTTCATCATAAGTCCGTCCATAGTTCCTCATTCTCTCCAGAAGCTTCTTCTTCTGAGGACAGCTTACCATAATGGCCAGTATTTCCACAGTGCCAGCATACGTATGTTCCTTAAGATATACGTACTTGCTGTATCCAGCAGGTACGGACTGGTTCCTCAATTCTGGACTGGAAGTCAATACGAGATGGTCCTCTGTTATTGGCCTGTTTCTTCCATATCTGAGGGCTGGCTCGTCGTCTCTGTGGAATGGATGAGGCTGAGCTGGTGGGTCACGTCCATTATCCTTTGTTTCTTCTGAGTTGGTGCATACATCTGAGCTTGTTTGACCGGTTCATGTCCAATACCTTTGCGGAACCTCTTCTTAGTCAGCTTCAATTCTCTTTTCTGTATTCCGCAAGCCAAGTTTCCTTCTTGGTTTCTAGGTCAGATCGAGCTTTCTCCAACTCTTTGTTCAGTGTGACCGCTCAGCTTCTAGGTACGGATCCTATCCTTGAGAGCAGTAATCTCACTGTCCTTTTCTTTCTTCTCGTGATAGGGTCTCATTACTGTTTCTCAGGTTCTAATCTCATCCTCATGACCATCACATAACCTCCGTTTACCTTTCTTCAGCTCCTTTTCGAAACCGATTAGATCTCTCCGTCCATCCATCAAGGTTTTCTTGCATTTCTTGGATTTGTTCGTCACGTTTGGCAATATCAGCTACTAATTCCTCATTGGTCTAACATTACTCTGCAAAGCAAGTGCCATTTGATCATATTTTTCTTTAGCAGTAGTAGGAATTTTTACCTTAGGGGACTCGTCCTCAGGATGAGCCATCAGACATGTTTCTTCTTCAGATTCCTCTCCAGTATCCTCGTCAGATGCTCCCCAAGCTGCGATCATTGCTCTTCTGTTTGTTCGGGCTTCATGGCATCCTTAGCTTTACTCTGCAATTCTTGGCTATATGTCCTAGCTTTCCGCATCTGAAGCAGTTATGTTTCCAGGTCCATTGTCAGTGGCGTCTTATCTGCTTTTGTTGTTATTGTTGTTGAACTTATAAACTTAAAGCACGGGTCAGCATAGCAAGATTGACGTCCTCCACTTCGGGCATCTCTTCGGATTCAGCTAGTTCCATGCCTTCTCAATCTTCAAAGCCAGGGACTTGTCCTTTTCATACTTGTTTGGCTCTCTTCTTTCAACCTTCCGTTGATGTATTCCAGCGTTACTCTGAAGACGAGCTACTAGTTCCTCTAAAGTGATAGTCTTTATGTCGCTCTGGGCTTGGAACGCAATAGAGATACTGTCCCATTTTGAGTTGAGTGCTCCGAGGAATTGATGAGTGACCTTCCAGGTTGGTATGTTCTCTCCAAGAAACTGCAGCTGTCCAACATATCCTTTGAATCTAGCAAGAATCTTCCAGGGACTCGTTCTTTCCCTTGCACCGCTGTCTCATAGTCCTTTGAGACAGCAAGGATCCTGTTCCTTTGAACATCAACATTACCTGAGTACAGGTCCTTAAGAGCGATCCACATCTCCTTAGCAGTTTGTAAGTGATGCAGATTCGGCGGTCAGCGTCGGACAATGCTTGGAGAATGATTTTGATAGCACGGTTATTCTTTCGAGAGCCTTATAATCAGCATCGCTATAGTCCTCTCTCTTCTTCTCCACGGGAGGGGTATCCTTAGTCATAATTCTGTATGGTCCTTGTTCTATAACCCTCCATATTGTCCATCTAGTGAGCAAACGTGAGCTCCATCTCCCTGCCCACCAATCATATTCACCGGCCTTTAGCATAGGCGGTTTCCAGAATGAATCTCCCTGAGACGTCATTGTACCTGTTCCTGCAAGCTAAACAAGAAATCTAGAGCCGGGCTCTGATACCAATTGTTGGATCGTTACGGTTAGCTTGGTTCACTTCTCGACACTTGTGAACACGTCCTCTAGTGTGAACGTGTACTCAAGATCAAGTAGCACAGCGGAAATAATAAACAATAATAATAAAGTGAACAGTAGGTACGCGTACTCGATGATTTATAGTGGAAAACCTGTGAACAGGTGAAAACCACTACCTTCCCGGAGTCGACCGGAAAGGATTTCTCAGACAATTCTTTATTGATTACTTTTGTTCTTACCTAGTACAATTGTCTACACCTAGTACAGCCAC
The DNA here is from genome assembly GCA_006409495.1 of Sedum album. NCBI lineage: Eukaryota > Viridiplantae > Streptophyta > Magnoliopsida > Saxifragales > Crassulaceae > Sedum > Sedum album. The sequence goes on along the minus strand of QZGG01000344.1, from coordinate 45,986 downwards.
AAACTCCCAAAGTCTGCCCGGAACTCAGTTGTAACAATCCCTACGTCTAGCAACTCAAATCAACTCAGAATTGTCCTACCAATACCGCTGTTGTATACTAGCTATACGGAGTCCACCACTCGCCTACCCTTGAGCGAAATATAGCCTCGAACAATCACACGATATCACGACTTTGTTTGCTCTTTCAATTGACCGACTTGTCTTGATGAAAGCGTTGAAGTCCTATTTATATGATCACCAAAAACCCTAGCCCTTGCTTCCTAAAATCTCTCCCTGCCATAAGAAAGATAATAGCAAGATTAAAAGATAATTTATTTAAAAGTTAGTTAGGGCAACTTAATCTTAAATATAATATAAAATATTATATTTAAAATTCAGTTAGGGCAATATAATATTATCACATATTATATTTAAGTAACCTTATCTAAATATAATATTATCAAATATTATACTTAGAAATCGATTAGTTAGGTAATCATTATCAAAAATAACTTCTAACCAACTAGTTTCTAAAATACAAAATATTCTAAAAACTTATTGATTATCACAATATTTCTGAGATATTCTGCTGCCACGTCAGCACGCCCTCGTGCAGTCTGCGGACCCGTCCACAGACGATTTTTACCAAATCTGTTTTCTTTCCAAATCTGCATATTTCCTAATCCTGCATTGTCAAGGAATATTAGCTAAGTGTTTTCAACATCAAAACTAAGAACGTGTTAAGGACACGTCCGTGTCAAGGAACACGTCCCCAACATTTACCAAAGTTGATCTCTCCAACCCTAAGAGCAGAACCCAGGTTCCAAATGTCTTGGACTGTGCAATTGGAAGTAGCACCTGTGAAAATGTTAAAAATCACCAAGCTGACTATGCTTGTGGTGAAAATAGCCATTGTGTAGATGCAACTAATGGTCCAGGATACCGCTGCAACTGCGCCGAAGGTTATCAAGGAAATCCTTATTTGACCGATGGATGCAAAGCTATAAATATTCAAGCTTGTTCAGTTTCTGTTCTTAGAAAAAACAGTTCATTTGTATTTTACTACTACAAACTGGCATTGATTTGTTATCCTTCTGCATCATTCAGATATTAACGACACCGAATCCTTGTGGCGATAACCGCTGCGAAAACAATCTTGGGAACTATACATGCATTTGCCATGATGGGTATGAAGGAGATGCTAAAAAAGGAGGTGGAGGCTGCAAAAAAAAGCTAAAGACATGGATAGATATCACTGTTGGTAAGTTCCTCAATCTTCTCAAAAATGCACCAGACATGCTATAGGACTTTTTCAGATAATGACTTGCTGTAATGTTCTGTCAATGTACCAGGAATCGCGGTAGGTCTGGCTGTAACAATTACAGTAGGTTTATGGTCTTTTTGGGTATTGCTACCGCTGCTGGTGTCTGGATTCAAGGATTCTCAACTCCGAACTTTATTAATATCCTTGAATCGAATACACTTGAATAACCTAGTACAACTCCTCGTTTACTACTGTTCTAAGCTGCACCCCTTGATCCTCAGATACCAATAATGTCGAAATTCTGCAGCAAACCGTCTCACGCTAGATGGACTGATGCAGTCTCTAGCCTAACACGAAAAGCACTCAACCAACGTGATAAACGCGGTCACGCTCGCTTCCTTGCTGCCTCTGCTCGTCTCCTTGTGCTTTGGTCTCGATAGCCTCCCTGCTCTCTCACAAAGTCACACTTGATCCGAGCTGCTGCTAGCTTTTCTACTAAGCCACACCTTCCAAATCAACCTTACAATCCATGCAAGATTTAATTAGGAAATATCAGATTTTATCTCACAATATTTTATCTCAACTCTAAACGGTAGTTAGGATATTATCACAATCAATATAGGCAGTTAGAATATTATCACAATTGATATAATCAGTTTAGGTAACTAGATAATCTTTCCTGATTTTTCTCTGTCCGAAATATCAAGAATTGCTACTGCTAACGACTTCAGACTAGTCGTTAGGTAAGTCCAGTGAAGCACAATCTGCACACTCGATACACTAGTCAGTATCGATTACTTGTCATCATCAAAACCCCAAGGGTTCAACAATTTCCCCCTTTTTGATGATGACAAATAATCCAGAAAAAAATAAGAACAACAAGTGATGTGCAGATTTAATTACCGACCAAGCTACCGAGCATTCCCCCTAAGTCCGTGCGCTGGGTCATCTTCTTAAAGTTCCTTAGGAGCTGAGTGAAACTGAGTCCTTTACCTGCACATAACAACCACTACTTCCCCCTTTTGGCATTATCAAAAATATCATAATCTGAGTCAGTTTAACAAAGGACAAGTAGCACACCAAAAGTCAGTCAAGCATACGCAGGTGTAATAGAGTGTAGTTCAAAATAAAACAGCCCGTCACAACAGGCAAAACAGGACAAGTTCAGTTCAAAGTTTTGTCAAAGAAAAAGATAATGTGCTAGGTCGAAACAGAAGGGCCTAGGGACCGATCATCAGAGATCAAGTGGTGCGACTGGTGGCCTGAGTAGCAATGAATTGATCCATCTTCAGCAGTTGATCTACCTTCTCATTTAGGGACCGGAGCAAGCCAATAATTTCCTTCCTCTGAGAAACAGCACTTGTATCCTCAGCTTGCTCCTTTACCTCTTGATCATCATACAGGTCCACTGCTGGCACAGGTTCCTTCTCCTTCTCCACAGCTCTGGCTACTCCCTCGGACAACTCATACTTGTGTACCCAACCTATGCCTTCACTCTAGGCATAGTTGATACGTCCCATATGTCCTTCATTGAGTTGGCGGGAGCAGCAGACTTCAACCTTCGGATGATATGCCTTGAAATACTGGAGAATCAGCTTGACCAGTCGGGGGTATGGCAACTTCTTGGATTGAGATTTCTTAACAACCACCATGAGCTGGAGAATGATCTTTAGTTCTAAGAAAATAGTCCAGGTGTACCTTGAATAGTCATCAATAATGACTAGTACATACCGATTACTTCCTCTACTCTGGACACGCATCGGACCACACAGATCCATATGAATCAAATCTAGAGGTTTCTTGGAACTCACCCAGTCCTTTGATTTGAAGGAGCTTCTCACCATTTTACCTTTGGCACAAATGCTACATACTCTGTTCACAGATTCCTTAACGCTGGGCAATCCTTCCACTAGATTCTTCTTTTGGAGTTTGGAGAGAAGACGCAGACTGTCATGTCCTAGTCTTCTGTGCCATAAATCAAAATCTTCCGAGTGTGACACAAGGCACAGCTCCCCTTCTGGCTCAAACGAGTGATCAACAATATAAACATTGTTATTTCTTATTCCCTTCAGAAGAATCTTTCCTGTCTCAATGCGCTCAACCAAACAGTCAATATCGGTGAAGATAATTCGATTTTTACCTTTTTACGAAAACTGAGCAATACTTAACAAGTTGTAACTTAGACCCTTAACATAACTAACATCTTCTACTTGAGTAGTACTAGACAAACTTATAGTCCCGATCCCACAAATTTCACCTCTGCTCTTGTTTCCAAAGGTGATCGGTCCTCCTTGATGTTTATTGAGGGTCAGAAACCACTCCTTGTTCCCTGTCATGTGGAGTGAGCATGCGCTGTCTATGAACCACCTTTGTCCCTTTGTCCTTATCTGCAATGGAAACATCAGTCTTACGGACCCAGATTGACTTGGGCTTAACTGCTTTTGATTTATAAGAAAATGCATTAATAAATTTGTTAGTAGGATTAGGTTTCCATTCTGTTCCAAGATCAATTTTCCTTCTTGGAGTTTCCCTAGGTCTTCCTCCTGTGGGTCGAGTATCCTTTGGAGTTGACTGTCTCTATCTAGTCCAGTGTTGTGGGCGTTCCTTATGATAGTGAGGTGAGGACTGTCTCTGTCTAGTCCAGTGTTGTGGTCGTTCCTTATGATAGTGAGGTGCGTTCATAGCCTTGAGAGTACCTTTGTTGTGATCTCATGGGTTCCTTCCATTTGTGGTTCCCCCTGACTTCCTGACCACGATTCCTAGTGTATGTCTCATTTCTCTCCCTATCGGCTTTAGCTTACCACATTCTCTGCGGTAATGTCCATTATTACCGCAGTGCCAGCAAACACGGTGCGATCTCAAGTTTACGTACTTACTGTTCCCTGGTCTGAATGGTTTCCCTTTCTTTCGTGCCTGGAAGTCCAATGGTTCAGTGTTGTCTGCTTGCTTCTTCCACATGTTATATGCCTTAGATCCTTCAAACGTCACATATTGGTCATTGGAATGATCTTTCGAAATTGTCTGGCTGTGATGTGTTCTATCAGAACTAGTGGAGGCAATGTGTTTCTCCTCAGCAACATATCCAAGACCTGGTCGGAATCTTTCACTCAGGGTAGGTACCTTTTGATCATTAGTCGCGTTAGCCATAGGTGCCTTCAGCTTCAGCTTGTCTAGTTTTGTGACCAGTTCTTCATTCTCTTGACTTTTCTTTCCCAGTTCATCAGCCAGTTCTGTTTTCTCCTTTTCCAATTTCTGTATCTCATTCCTCAATTGGTTGACTTCCTCTTTCAGATCAGGACAGTTGTTACATTTGACAGACTTCTTCTTAATCGCATCCTGAAGTTCTATAGCAGTACTGACCATAAAAGATTTTCCTCAGTAAGACCTGCAATTTCAACTTTCTGCTCTTCCAATATACTACTCATTTCTTCATTCACATCGGTTAGTTTTCTCAGGAGTTCTAATAAATCAGCACGAGACATTCAGAAGAGTTAGTTTACCTCATTATTGCGTCGTCTCCAAGTGCCATCAAGCAACTTCCCGATTCACTGGTAGTCACAGTCACTTTCTTCTCCTTCATCTCCCCATGCAGCCAGCATTGCTTTGCCATCCCTTTCAGTAGCAGGCTTTCCGCCTTCTTTCTCAGACACTCATTGATCTATGTCCTTTCTTTTGGCACCACCAGCATATGATGTCCTTCTTGTCTTTAGGACCAGTCGATTGTGTGTTCTGATTAGAGGACTGTGAGTTCTGGTTGTCTCTCTGTTAAACTTTCTGACTTTCCTCATAGCATCCAGTTTTGTCATTCTTAGTGCTCTGGTGATCAACGCAGTGGATTCATCAAGGTCCTCATCATCTTGAGCATCAGTCTGGACTAGTTCAAACGCTTTTTCAACCTTAAGTGCCAGTGACTTGGACTTTGTAGCTTCTCTGGAGGCAGTCTTCCCTTTGAACACGATAGCATGTGACTGAAGTCTCGCTACAAGTTCTTCCAGTGTTATAGCTTTAATATCTGATTGAGCATGAAGAGCCATTGCTATGTGATCCCAGCTAGGATCCAGTGCCTGGAGGAACCGGTGAGTGATTCTCCAATCTTCCATCTTTTCACCCAGAAAGACTAGTTGTCCCACACATGTCTGGAACCTGGAGTGGAAGTCCTCCAGAGATTCATTCCTTCCCTGAGCAACCGACTCATACTCCTTGAGTGCTGTCAATATTCTGTTCTTCTGGATATCCTCATTCCCAGAGTACAGTCTTCTCAGGGCTTCCCAAATCTCATTGGCAGTGTCATACCTAGAATCTTCCGTTTGTCTCCTTCTCAGTGCTTGAAGAAGAACTCTTTTGGCACGATGATTCTTCTCAACGATCCGATAGTCTTCTTCATCATAAAGGTTCTCATCCTTAACCAGCATCATTTGGTCCAAAATCGGTTCATCTCCTCTAGTAATGACCTTCCAGACCTGAGCGTCCAGTGAACACACATGTGACTTGAACTGTTTGACCCACCAGTCATATTCTCCCGATTTCAGTGGGGGGTGTCCAATCTCCGAAGTTTTTAGCCATGTTACCTGCAAGCTAACACTAATCTAGAGCACCGGGCTCTGATACCAATTGTTGGATCGAGGTTAGCTTGTACTTCTAGTCGTGAGGGTCGACTTGTCCCTCGATACGACTAGTCGCAGCGGAATAAACAAGAGTAACGTAATAAACACAAGTAAATCAGGACTCACGATTTTAGGTGGAAACCCAACTGGGAAAAACCACCCCTTCCAGCAGCTACTGGAAGGATTCTCAACTTCGAACTTTATTAATATCCTCGAACCGAATACACTTGAATCAGCTAGTACAACTCCTCGTTTACTACTGTTCTAAGCTGCACCCCTTGATCCTCAGACACCAATAAGTCGAAAGTTCTGCAGCAAACCGTCTCACGCTAGATGGACTGATGCAGTCTCTAGCCTAACACGAAAAGCACTCAACCAACGTAGTAAACGCGGTCACGCTCGCTCCTTGCTGCCTCTGCTCGTCTCCTTGTGCTTTGGTCTCGATCGCTCCCTGCTCTCTCACAAAGTCACACGATCGAGCTGCTGCTGCGGCTTTTATACTAAGCCACACCTTCCAAATCAAACCCTACAATCCATGCAAGATTAATTAGGAAATATCAGATTTTATCTCACAATATTTTATCTCAACTCTAAACGGTAGTTAGGATATTATCACAATCAATATAGGCAGTTAGAATATTATCACAATTGATATAATCAGTTTAGGCAACTAGATAATCTTCCCTGATTTTTCTCTGTCCGAAATATCAGGAACTGCTACTGCTAACGACTTCAAACTAGTCGTTAGGTAAGTCCAGTGAAGCACAATCTGCACACTCGATACACTAGTCAATATTGATTACTTGTCATCATCAAAACCCCAAGGGTTCAACACTCTTAGGAAATATCCACAAGCCAACTTCAATTAAGATTATCAATCCGCACAAGTTAAATATTTTCAATTGATCTTCCTATTAGGTAATATACATACGGCATTTGTTGAACAGACTCTTGTCATAGCTAGCATCTTCAACCGTGTTTGTACTAACCTATAAATCTTATTTAATTGCAGACTTCTGAAGATTCTATTTTGAATCAACATGACACATCAAGGGAACAACATTTCAGACTGCTTGCTTGTTAATTCATTTCAAGAATTTTCAAGGTATATTATGTATGAGCTTGCTAGTTTTTTCTTCCAAACTATATGTATATGATTAACATGTTAGCACATTCATCTTTTATGGATAATGTGTTGGTTTTTATGAAAGGGGCATCTCACTGTAAGATTAATTCTATTAATCTCAATTATGACCCAATGAATCATCAAATGAATAGTGTTAAATGCTAATTTATTTGGTTAAGTTAATATCAAAATATTAAGTTCATGTATTTTGATATTGAGACATAACCCTTCACATTGATGGAATGTGGCTAATTGACAAGTATAAATAGAGACATAAACCGGTCCTCCTCTCCACCGAAAAACAATTAGCAAACTAGAGCACCATCATCTATTTGCATCAAGAAGTAAAAGGTTAGGAGGGAGAAACCAAGTCTTCTACACTAACGTGAAATATGGCACTACAAGGTACGCATCTGTTTTAATTATATGTTGCATGTGAAAATCACTATGTTCTAAAGATCCGAAATGTTAAAACAATTTGACTTACACTCACCACTTGGCCAAGAGTCCTTCAACCGAAATATCCATTCAACCTGCTATTTCTTCTTCGCAATATGTTTGTAGTATACTTTATCCTATCGTTTATGGAACAAATTATTGTGTATGTGATATAGGCTTGTGTGACAAATATTTGGTATGGTTTGAGTGAAAATTATTTTAACTATTTTTCAAATTTACTGTTTTATACTATTAGACTAATCATTAATTTTAAGGTAAATTTCAAAAAATTACTCGTATAATAGGCATAATTGCAGAAAGCCACCCTGTAATACGTATTTATAGAAAACTAACTCTATAAGGTTCGTCATTAGCATTTCACTATTTCGTTACAAGAATTGTTAAGCGTTTGATTACACACACGCTAAATCTCAAAAATTATTACTCACATTTATAAAATACTACCTATATATTACTCGTAGAGTTCGGTTCTTAAGGGACATTAAAATTTTATAAGACAAAAGAACATCATCTCAACCATTTATTTTGATTAATCTGATGGTTGAGATTAAATAAATTATGAATTAAAATAAGTGGTTGAATTAGCAAAATACACGGGCGGTTGAGAATGACGGTTATCAATATCAACCGCTGGATGAATTGAAATCAACAATTGAGATGATGTCCTTCCGTCTTACAAAAACTATTAAGTTCTACGCTATACTTTATGATTGTTTCTGATGTTTGTGATTTTATATAATGAAAGTTATTAAATATAATGTGATATCTAATTATGTTGATTTGTTGTCGCCAAAGTGACCAAATTATTAAGTTCCATAGATATCTTCTTCTTTTTTCGATTACTTATGATTATGTGATGCTATTATTGAAATGACATGATGTTTAATTTCTGAGTACATCGAAATTTTATAATTATGTAATAATCAATTGCCCAAAGGTTGATTAATTATTTCATAATTATAAATATTATCGTGACTGATTTTTTATATTCAAATGACTTATTTAGTATATCCAAAGATAACAAATAAGTTTTCTTGTAATATATTTAATCATCAATTACGTGTAATTAAATTGTTAGCATCAATATATGTTATGCATTAATGTATCATCCAAAGGTGGACCTTAATGTATATTTATTGTTATGAATCTGCTTATGTACTACAGTGATAATAATGTTTTATCATTTGATTGCAGCATCTAATGTTGTTTCACTTCATTCGCAAGCTGCATCCAGTGTAAAGTTTAATGGATTGAATTTTTCTGAGTGGTACGAACAAATTCAGTTTCACCTCGGTGTTCTGGATCTAAATTTAGCCCTTTTGGAAGATAAGCCCGACGCTATTATTGAATCCAGTAGCGATGATGATAGGGCTTTCTATCAAGCGTGGGAAAGATCAAATAGACTCAGTTTGATGCTTATGCGTATGACTCTTGGGAACAACATCAAGTCTACAATTCCTAAAATCGATACTGCTAAGGAATTATTGAAAGCAGTGAAAGATAGTTCACATTCAGAGTCTGCTGATAAGTCTTTAGCAGGCACACTTATGGCTACGTTAACCACCATGAAGTTTGATGGTTCTCGTACAATGCATGAACATATCACTGAAATGTCAAACTTGGTAGCAAGATTAAGGTCCATGGATATGGAAGTGAGTGAAAATTTCTTTGTTCAATTCATTTTGAACTCCTTGCCTCCTGAGTATGGTCAATTCCAAATAAATTATAATACTCTTAAGGATAAATGGAATGTGACCGAATTGCAAACTATGCTTATTCAAGAAGAGGCAAGACTTAAGTCACAAGGAATTCACTCAGTTAATCTCATGGGACATTCAAAAGCTGGAAAGAAGAAGAAGAACCAGAAGGGAAAGAAAGGACCATTAAGTGTTAGTGCGTCATCTTCTCAAATCCATAAGGAGGAGCCGAGGAAAGATAAATGTCATTTCTGTAAGAAATATGGACATTATCAGAAAGATTGCACAAAGCGTAAGGCATGGTTCGGGAAAGAAAGGTATACATTATGTTTCTGTATGTTTCGAATCAAATTTAACTGAGGTTCCATTTAATACTTGGTGGATTGATTCTGGTTCTACAACTCATGTTACAAATACCATGCAGGGATTTCTTATGACCCGGACCATAAACGCAAATGAGAAATTCATTATTATGGGGAATCGAGTCAAAGCTCCAGTTGAAGCCATTGGAACTTACCGTTTAATGTTAGATACTGGATATCATTTAGATTTGTTTCAAACATTGTATGTACCTTCCATTTCCAGGAACTTAATCTCTCTGAGCAAGTTAGATAACTCTGGATATTCATGTAAATTTGGAAATGGAAATTTTAGTTTGTTTAAACAAAATCATTTGGTTGGTTCTGGTACCCTTACAGATGGCTTATATAAATTAAAGCTTGATAATAATTTTATCGAGACTCTTTTAACTTTGCATCATGGTATTGGAACTAAACGACGTTTAGTTAATGAAAATTCAGCTTACTTGTGGCATAAACGTTTGGGTCACATATCCAAGGAAAGAATGCACATACTTGTTAAGAATGAAATTCTTCCACCCTTGGATTTTACGGATCTAGATATTTGTGTGGATTGTATCAAAGGAAAATTTACTAATCACACAAATAAGAATGCAGCCACAAGAAGCACACAGCTTCTTGAAATAATACATACTGACATTTGTGGGCCTTTTAACGTTCCCTCATTTGGTAATGAAAAATATTTCATCACATTTATTGATGATTTTTCACGTTATGGCTATGTTTATTTGTTGCATGAAAAGTCTCAAGCTATAGATGCCTTGGAGGTATTTATAGATGAGGTTGAAAGACAATTAGACATGAAAGTGAAAATTATTAGATCTGATAGAGGTGGTGAATATTATGGAAGATATACAGAAAATGGACAATGCCCTGGTCCATTTGCTAAGTTTTTAGAAAAACGTGGCATATGTGCTCAATACACAATGCTAGGTACACCACAACAAAATGTTGTGGCTGAAAGGCGTAATCGTACTTTATTAGAAATGGTTAGGAGTATGATGAATAATTCATCATTACCCATATCATTGTGGACTTATGCATTAAAAACTGCCGCTTATATATTAAATAGAGTTCCTAGTAAGACAGTTCCTAGACACCTTTTGAACTGTGGACGGGAAGGAAACCTAGTCTAAGACATTTTCATGAATGGGGATGTCAGGCAGAAGTACGTATATATAATCCACATGAAAAGAAATTGGATCCTAAAACCATAAGTGGATTTTTCATTGGTTATCCAGAAAAATCTAAAGGGTATAGGTTTTATTGTCCTAGCCATAGTACGCGAATAGTTGAAACTGGAAATGCTAAGTTCATTGAGGATATTAGTGGGAGTTTAGAGCCACGCATAGTGGATTTTAGAGAAGATAAGGTGTCTAATCATACACCAATATCTTCGTCAGAAGTTGTTGCTCCTGTAAGTGAAATTACTTTACCCCTGATGATTAGACATGTTCGTCCAAGAACGGTCGAACGTCTTAATGACTTACAAGAACAACATGCCACTAATGCAGCACCTCATGAAGAAATTCCTAATGAACTAAATGATGATATACCCGAACCTATAGCATTAAGGAGATCTCATAGAGAAAGGAGGACTGCTATATCTGATGATTACGTGGTGTATCTTCAAGAGTCAAATTTTGACGATGAAATTAATGATGATCCAGTTTCATTTTCACAAGCCATAAATGGCCCTAATTCTTCTGAATGGGTTGAAGCCATGAAAGATGAGTTAAAGTCTATGGAGCAAAATAAAGTTTGGGAGCTCGTTGAATTACCAGAAGGTTGTAAACGAGTTGGTTGTAAATGGGTTTTTAAGACCAAACATGACTCGAATGGTAAAATTGAGCGTTATAAAGCCCGACTTGTTGCTAAAGGCTTTACTCAGAAAGATGGCGTTGATTATAATGAAACATTTTCTCCTGTTTCGAAGAAAGACTCATTTAGAATAATTATGGCATTAGTAGCTCATTATAACTTAGAGTTACATCAAATGGATGTGAAAACCGCCTTTCTAAATGGAAATTTAGATGAGGAAGTATATATGAATCAACCTGAGGGATTCTCCATTAAAGGAAAGAAACACATGGTCTGTAAACTTAAGAAATCGATATATGGACTTAAACAAGCCTCACGACAATGGTACTTAAAGTTTAATGATACCATTACATCCTTCGGATTTAAGGAAAATATTGTTGATCAATGTATATATCTGAAGGTCAGTGGGAGCAAGTTTATAATTTTAATTCTATATGTCGATGATATTTTACTTGCTACTAATGATCTTGGTTTATTACATGAAACCAAGAAATTTCTCTCTTCTAATTTTGAAATGAAAGATATGGGTGAGGCATCCACTGTGATTGGAATAGAAATATTCCGAAACAGATCACAAGGATTGTTAGGATTGTCTCAAAAAGCCTATATTAATAAAGTTTTGGAGAGATTTAGAATGGATAAATGTTCTGCATCCATAGCTCCAATTCAGAAGGGAGATAAGTTCAGTCTTATGCAATGCCCTAAGAATGAATTGGAGCGAAAAGAAATGGAAAATATTCCTTATGCGTCGGTTGTTGGAAGTTTGATGTATGCCCAAACATGTACCCGACCAGACATTAGTTTTGCTGTTGGAATGCTTGGAAGATATCAAAGTAATCCTGGAATGGATCACTGGAAAGCTGCAAAGAAAGTATTAAGATACCTACAAGGGACGAAAAATTATATGCTCACTTATAAGAGATCAGATCATCTCGAAGTGATAGGATATGCAGATTCTGATTTTGCTGGATGTGTGGATACTAGAAAATCGACTTATGGCTATTTATACACGGTAGCCGGAGGGGCTATTTCATGGAAAAGTGCAAAGCAGTCTGTCATTGCTGCATCCACGATGGAAGCTGAGTTCATAGCGTGTTTTATGGCCACAAATCATGGATCATGGCTGCGGAACTTTATTTCAGGACTTGGAATAGTCGACAGTATTGCTAAGCCGCTGAAAATTTATTGTGATAATGCTGCAGCAGTGTTCTTCTCAAAGAACGACAAGTATACAAGTGGTGCTAAGCACATAGACTTGAAATATCTTGCCGTTAAGGAAGACGTTCGAGAACGAAAAGTATCAATTGAACATATTAGCACCAAACTAATGGTTGCAGATCCATTAACTAAAGGATTGCCACCGAAGACATTTACTGAGCATGTCGAAAGAATGGGCATTATTGAAAAATGTTAACATTATGTATTTTGTTCATTATGTAATTGATACTATATGAGCTCAATAATTTCGTTTTCGTAATTATATATCTTGTTTAATATTTTGATTAGTGTACACTTAAAGATTTATGAAGAAAAAAAAAACAAGATTGTCTATAATGACATTATAGTTGGACCTTAATGGTGAATGTCATGATGATTTATGATAAGTTTGAAATTAATAATTTGATACATGGAAGGGACTACGTAGAATAAATTACGTATTACCGCCATGATCCTTATTAGTTTCTGACTTTAAATGATTATGTGTTGACCAATATAAAGATTAAATTAGCTTATATTATTGCGCATATTATGAATTATTATTTATTTTATGATTTTTGGGTCAAGTGGGAGAATGTAAGATTAATTCTATTAATCTCAATTATGACCCAATGAATCATCAAATGAATAGTGTTAAATGCTAATTTATTTGGTTAAGTTAATATCACAATATTAAGTTCATGTATTTTGATATTGAGACATAACCCTTCACATTGATGGAATGTGGCTAATTGACAAGTATAAATAGAGACATAAACCGGTCCTCCTCTCCACCGAAAAACAATTAGCAAACTAGACCACCATCATCTATTTGCATCAAGAAGTAAAAGGTTAGGAGGGAGAAACCAAGTCTTCTACACTAACGTGAAATATGGCACTACTAGGTGCGCATCTGTTTTAATTATATGGTGCATGTGAAAATCACTATGTTCTGAAGATCCGAAATGTTAAAACAATTTGACTTACAGACGGTGGACTGCAAATAGACGTGATAGGAGTTGATGGATTATCACCTCACCTCTCCATAAAATCACAGCATCACTTAGGATGCACAAGGACAGATGCATATGCGAAGAATGATTATATAAGGATTGGCGAAAGCACAACAATACAAAGTCTCAGAAGAATTGAAAGAGTTGTAAAATATTCGGTAACGAATGTATGGAGAAGGCCAAAATATTGAAGACAAGGCTAGACTGCTGGCGAACACCCAGGCTTTCCAAGTTCTTAAATGACCCATGTTGTAAGATGTTATGGAAGTATTCTCCAACTACTACGTGAGCGCCCAAGGGGGGAATCACAGACCTCTAGACCTTCTAAGGGTTCACTCTTTTGTCGTGTCAATTGTCCAAAGGCCAAGGAAAATCTACAAAAATTAACCAGATGATGAAAATGTGTATACAAACCAAAGTTTGTGGTATGGTAACACTAGAAAAGTTGATACAGAGTTGAGAAAACCCATCAAACAAAAATCAGCATGGCATGGGAGACAAGTAAACATATAACAAATGGGATCTATAAAATGAAATATGATCTGCTAGGTTGATTTGTTAGATTAGCTTCTATTTGTAGTAGTTTAATTAGGCACTTGGGTAAGGATAAGGAGTGTTGGAAATGAGAACATAATAAAGAGAACAAAAGCCCCATTTGTCACAAGTACCTTCAAAATCCTCATACATTGTGGCTGCTATTGGAACCAAGTAATTTGGTTTCTTCACTTGGGATCTCATTCATGGAAACACCAGTCGGGCTAGATTTATTCGTCATTTTGTTCCACTCATTCTCAACTCGGAAGAATGCCCATTGAAACCGACGGTAGATTTCAAGGGAAGCGATAGTGAATACTGTAATATGGTTGTGCCGAAGATGAGCTGACAGCTTGTATGTCCATGTGCATCGCAGAATCAAGTTGCTGCCAAGTACCCAAAAGAATACCTGCAAATCAATTACAAATATAGTATTTAGAGCGTCAATTTGATCAAGATATGGCTTGTAAAATCAACCATGATTCATTGTTACCCATTTCCTCCCATGAAATACTTGCGAGAAGAGGCTCGGTCTGTTAAACTTGAATACCCGCGTAAGCACACTGAAACAAATAAAAGCATGCCAATGACATTATTAAAAGTTCTCATTGTCTTAAACACACACACAGGCGAGCACACTTTAATAGCTAATGTTGTGAAGTTTGAATTAGGCAAGCCACAAGCTTTCCGTTTGCCAGACATAATATCCAACAGGAAAGATCAAGTATAAAGTTGAAATGCCTAAAATCCCAAGTGTCAAGTACTTCATCTTTTAAAGTATTAGAGAGAAGAATTTATTCATGTACCTCAGATCCCAATCTCGGGTAACATCCCAGTAAAAAGAATACATGGAATTGATAACGCCTGACAGCAACCAGAGAGGACGATAAACATTTGTCCAGCGATCTGGGAGGACGTGATACTTCAGTGCTGATAGAAATATAACTGGCACCGCAGTTGAATACTTCAAAGCTGAATCATAAAAACAGTAATCAGAAATCTAAAGTCGTGGATAGTACTCAGCATACTTCACATATATCTAGTACAAGTATCAATATGGTTATCTTGATACAGATGCATTTTATAAAGGCATGGCAATAAAATGAGCAATAGAGGCACTTTGTAGCGAAGAAATTTACCATTCAAAAGGGATGTCTTTTCGCGTGTATCCTTGTACTGGCGAAGACACTGAAAGAGTCTGAAAATGTAAGGCAGCACGAGAACGATGGGGATTGCGGCAGAATGGCTACCACAAACTGAATCAGCTTCAAACCACGCAATTGTAGCAACCTGCAGTAATTCAAATTGGAGTCACCTTCTAACAAAAGAAACAGTTTTTTAACAAGACCCAATTTCACATTTGAAGCCTTTCAAACTATTTACAAACCTGTCGATGAACCATGCGACAGATAGATCGCTCCATATCTGAAAACACCTGCACGAAATGATTACAGTATTAATTTAGGAGAATGCATTTAGTTCAAACAAACATAATAGTTATAAATCTACACAGAGAAGCAGATTGATGTTTGACAACAGCAACAGTGACTCTATATGGAACATCTGAAATTCCATGCCACTTGCTTTGCATTTGGAAATTGGGAATTTCAGAGGAAAGAAATGAAATGGAATTCCCTTCCAGAAAATGAGTTTCATTGGAAAGTGATTTAAAAAAGTTTGAGTTATCTAGTCTAACTTTATTTTCCAAAACAACCAAACATACTGTCTAATGATCCTAGATTTTTCTTCCCATCCTTAATCTCTTCCATGAAGCAAAGTAGGCCTTCAAGATAAGTCATTCGGTGCTATTTCATGGATATAAAGCCCAATGTTATATCAAAATTTACATACTAGCAATTTGTAAGGCAAAGTTTTAGTTGTAATGGTTTTCGACCTTCGACATTGAAGTCATGATATCAGCCAAGAAGAAGTCTGGGAAAGTAATTGCCTGCAATAGACAAGAAAGATTACCTCTATTTCTCCACTTATCATTAAGGGAGGTGTTGTTACACAAGGATTAAGGGATCAAACTATCCAAACATTAATAAATACAAAAACTTGCCTGTAATGGCAAGATAATGCGCCAAATAGTTCTCAACAGAAAGTAACGAGATGACAAGAAGAATATATCAAAAGGGGATATGAGGATCATTAAAGAAGCCGCATATAAGAGAACCTGTGAAACATTAAAAAGTTAGGTCACTCACAACAGCGAGAAATATTATAAAAACCAACTAAAAGATTCAATAATTGTTAGATATGCCAAAAATGAACATGTGCTGGATATCATGTATGTTTGAATGAACTAAACAAAAAAACGGAAACAGGGAAATGAAAGAGGAAGCATCTATTACACTGGTTGGAATGCAGCGAGGGATACTTCACCATGCGAATAAAGATATAGGTATGATGTCATACTGGTTGGAACAATAATAGTCATCCAGGTAGCACACTGCAAACATTGGGGACAGTTCAAGTTATTTTTGTGTATCTAAATTAATAAAGTGCTGAAGCTGAAGAATTATTTTGAAAAATTGAACATTCTGAAAAATCACTACTTTGCTGGGGGGTAGTAGCACATTATCAAACCTTCCATATTTCATTGTGGGTCAAATGGGACTGGTCTAAGTCAAAGATTTTAGCATAATTGATGGTGGAGTTGGAAAAGACCCACAAGTTGACTCCCCAAAGCCAAACCATCAAGTTCTGCAGTAGCGAAGACAATGAGAAGCAGCTCTCTAAGAAAAAGAGAACATACAGACCGAAGGCACATGTAAAAATAACCAAAAAATACTCACTAACCACAAGAAGAAGAGGATTATAGTAGAGAAAAGCCTCATAGAGAAACAGATCCCACTTTTCACCAATTCGCATAACTGAATCCCATCCAGTCTACAAAATAATTTAGATTAACAAATAGATCGAGTTAAAAACCAAGGTCGAACGAATGTCAACTATTAGTGGTGACAAAAATATAAGGATTTGTAGCTGACCTTGCAGCAGACGAAACCCCAGATGAAAAATAAAAGAACCTAACAACATAGAGCATGTGATTGAGTCAGAAAAAATTTACAGTTGACGAAGAGCAACAACCTTTTACTTGTTTGAGGCAATGCGAAGGAAACAATGATCAAGGTTCAAGGATCCACATTCTTATAAAGCAATACCACATTCTTTAGATTACGGTACACAAACTTGTAAAGAAATGAAGATGAAACATGGAAAACCTTGAATCTCCACAGCAATATAGGAGATGGCACAATAGTGGCAGTGCTCAAAGGTGCGGTTGAACTCTTCATTTCATCCGACTCTATTAAAAGCGGGAATCCTTCTTCTGAGCTGTTCCCACTTTCGTTTAAATCTGAAGTGGAACTTACATTTAAAAGCAAACCAATAGAACATTCATAAACATTGAATGCAATTCAAAGATTGCAAAACTATACACTAAACTGTCACCTACTTGGATCAACAAAAACAGCTCGGCTTCCGGATTTTCTTAGATGTGGGCTATTGGAAGGCACTGTCGCAGAACCTCCATACATATGTATAGCTACAACTCAGAAATCAATCTAATTCAATAGCTACAACCAAATAACTATGCATTGAGTTTTTTAACACAAAACGAAAACCTAAATTCAAATCTATAATACCCTAATCGGATCTGCGAAGAAAATGCGGAACAAAAAATCAAATCTTCGACTAGCACCCACCTCCGATCCGGTTTCTTCTGGACGCATAAATCGTCGACTGTGTTTCCTTGAATATCGCTCTGGGAAGCGCAAAAGGACGGTATCGACTTGCGTGAGATCGAAGAAGAGGGCGGAGATGAGGGACGCGAGAAAACGCAGAGATCGATCATGCCAAGGGTAATTTCGTCATTTACCACCTCCGGGATTTGACTTTGACCGATTGTGAGACCATTCAATTAATTGTTCATAACTTGATTTTGTATTTAATTAAACGTGTGATTTTCACTCAGTCGATCAATTGCAATCGCAATATCAATTCGACGCAAATCCCCAAACCGCAATTTCCTCAATTCGCATCACTGTCCGATCGGCGATGGATACCCAATCACCAACCACCGAGTCCACCCCGCCGGCGGTTGATATCTCCGACGCCGATTCTGACTCTGAGCATTCACCGATCCCGATGTCGATTCGATGGTTGAACAGATTGGGCAACAGGAGAGTGAGAGTGAGATGGTGGTGGAGCGGAGGAGGGAGCTGCCGGAGGAGTTGAGGAAGGATGTGATGGTTCTGACTTGTGAATCTTCTGCTGCTGATGGTGATGGTACTTGTGTTGTTCATGTTGTCGGAACTGCTCATGTCTCTCAGGTAATCTCCACTCTTTTATTTTTTCACATTTTGAATTGATTTGTTTCTGACTTTGTAAAAATTGACCTTAGATTGTGACATGTCTTGTTTCATTTCTTCCGTTTGTAGGAATCTTGTAAGGAAGTGCAAGATGTGATTAGTTTCTTGAAGCCTGAGGTAATTTTCTGGATTGTTGTTCGTATGAATTGTTGAGATGAACTGCAAAAGATGCAAAAGTTACATATTGCTAATTGAGGTTGATATGTGATCAGGTTGTATTTATAGAGTTATGCAGTGGCCGAGTCGCTATACTAAGCCATCAGGAACTCAAGGTACAGATATGTATCCTACTGTTGCACGAATGAATTTCTGTTTTTTCGCTGTTGTTGTTGGTGACAGAAAGTTTTATATTTGTAGTATATTGTTAGTGTTGCCTTGCCTGTACAATATGTTGAAAAGAAAAGTATCTTTGCTATTGTTTTGTGGGCCTTTAGAATATGTTATAGTGAGTTGATGGCAATCTGTTTAATTGATCTTGGGTTTAAGTGTTGGTAAGCTCTGGCGTGTTCATTTGGGGTATATTAGTAAGAGCTTTTATTTATTGTGTGTGTTTCATATTCCATAGGTACCAACCTTGAAGGAGATGGTTGAGAGTTTCAAGAAGAAGCAAAATCCTTTCGGCATTATTTACAGTTGGTTTCTTGCCAAGGTGAGTTCCTAGTGACAAAATATTAAGTTTTGCTTTACTCCCTCATAGTATATCATGCTTAAGTTGTCGGACACTTGTTCAGCGTCTTACTTTTTTCTTCAAAAAGAAATTAAAAGCGAAAAACATATAGGTTGCCAGTCAACTGGAGGTTTTGCCCGGTGCTGAATTTCGGGTGGCATTTGTTGAAGCCATGAAATATGGGGGTAAAGTCGTACTTGGTGACCGCCCCATACAGGTAAAGTCGTACTTGCTCGCTTTTATTGATGAAATGGATCTCAACTTCGTGATAATTGTCACACTTTGTATGCCTGATATGATCTGATGTACCTTAAATTAATCTTTAATATGTAAAATTTTATCATTTATAAATCTGTGATGACTTGGCCTGAGAATGATTGACATTTCTGAGAAATATATCCTTGCGATTAAAGTATCATTTTTGTTCGAATATGCTTATCTATGTAAGTTACGCACATTTCTTTAATTACAAAAAGGTCACTCTGCGGAGAACATGGGCAAAGATGCCCATTTGGCATAAGACTAAATTGCTGGGCTCATTGTGTTTCCAATCCTTGTTTCTACCGAGTGCTGATGAACTCAATAAAATGGTAAGGATCTTGTCGTTCTTACTGCTTTAATTTCACCTTCACATCACAGGCTTACCTCTGAAAACAGCATGAAATGGATGATAATCTTGATTTGAATTAAACATGACTCAGTTAAAGGATATGAATGACTCAGACATGCTTACACTGGTAGTTCAAGAAATGAGCAAGCAGTTTCCTACTCTAATGGAGACCCTCGTTCATGAACGGGACCTGTGAGTATTTGATTTCTCTTATGCAGTAATTGTCGTGATTGGCAAATGGCTCAGTAATACATTTACTTTACCATTTAGGTACATGTCATCAACATTGCTTCAAGTTGCCCGAGAGAATAGCTCAGTGGTGGCAGTTGTCGGCAAAGGGCACCTTCGCGGCATTAAGGAACACTGGCAGCAACCTATAGATGTGTGACATTCCTCCATATTTAGTCTTCTAGTGTCTATATATATATTTTAGATTACAGATATTTTCTATTTTCTCAATGCTCTTTTGTTTCAGATGGAGAAGTTAATGGAAATGCCAACCCATAAACCTCGAATCACATTTAAGAGATTCATTGGCACTCTAGGCGTTGGAGTTGCTGCAGGAGCAATAGTTGGAGGGCTTTTTCTGTCACGGAAAAAATAGTGTGTGTCCCTCCTAGAACTCCATAAATTATACAGAATCAGAGAAGTTTTTGCCTTGCTTATTAATTATTTCAGTTTTAACTCAAATAGAGATAGTTGAACACCCAGATTGCTACAAATAACATTGTGAAAATTGTATTTAGATTACTTTGTTCGTCTTGGCGTTTTAGTGTATTTTTTCTGCTAGCGCATGCTACTTTCCGATGAGCCTTTGAATATTGCCGATAACATCGAGGTATAATGATATAATCTGCATAAGTTTGTGCAAAGCTCACCAGAGTTTTGTTTTCCTAGATTCAACAGAATGATTAAGCTAGATCGATCAGTTTAAGATGCTGTTTGTTTGCAGTAGTAAGGTCTGGCTTCCACCTTGTCATGGTTCTGTATGCTGTGAATGCTGCCATTTGAGCTCTCTTGGTTCGTGCAATGAACCCTCATGCCCTATACGCTTTTGGATCCTCTTAGATGTAGCACAATAATGCATATAGATCCTTTTGGCTCTAGAAACTACGAAGTGATAATCTTTATATACTTTAAGATAGATCAGATGGTGAATATCTGATAACAACATTAAATGACATACATCTAAATGCTCCTGCCAAAAAACTGCATTGAAAATATATACAACACCACTCTAAAGTGCATTAAGCATTATTGAAATCATTTGAGCATACATCTGCAGGCATGGATTTCAACTTTAGCAACCTGCACCCATAACGCTTTCCAAAAGCATATTTTCAGCAAAATGAAACCAGAACTTACGAGGGAGGGTGCGTGATATTGGCACGGCTCAATAAAAAGATGGAGCTCGAACCCATCTCGAGACTCATCTTCCCATTGAACCGCATCAATATCTCGCTTCGACGTAGCAAATCACATATATATACACATTCTCCTTCAAAGAATCTATCTTTTTTTCCACTTTGGTAGAGACATAACATGCATGATAAACAGGAGATATGGAGCAAGTGAGAGGAGGTAAGTAGAGCACAAACCATTGTTGGAGCTAAAAATAGCCAAGTGCTGGAGTGAAACTGAATGCCAGAATGAGCCCTTTAAGAAGGCTTGAGTACTGAGCTTCAAAGAGAAAAAGAACTGAAAGAGGTGAGTGAGAGCATTGAAGCATTTGCATTCAATTCTCCAACTACTCAACAAACTTTAAAAAAGTAAATAAAAATGAAAACAAGTTGGATGAGAGTGATCAATAGAGAATCATGTACAGCAAAAAAACTACAGAACAAAGCAGATTGCAGACACAAATCTTGAGGTTTTAATATTGTTGTACAAGGACTGCATTTATGAGTAATGGGCAGGAGGTTGAAGCATGTTGGTTTGGTTTGGTTTTATGTCCTCTCCATGCATTTATAACTTATAACCTCCTTTTCATCAGTTTCTCTCAAACACTATTTACATTTCTCTTTGCCTTCTGCTTCACAGTTTGGTTCATTTGAGTTTATTTCATAATGACACCCTTCAAGCTTTCATTCCTGTTTATGCAACTGGGGTTGTATATTCATTTTGCCAACTCCATCAAGCAAATGCAGGACAATGATACTATGACAGTATCAATGCTCTCTCTAGCCAGCACTGCCTAGCTAAGAATTAACAGCTACACAAAAATAGTTGTGTTCACCAAACTACCAAAACTTTGCTTCAGTTTGTGGAACCAGACTAATGAAAACCAGGATTTTGCAGTTTTTGGGACCTCAAAAAGAGTCCGTTCTAGTCGAACTGCAACTACTAGCTAGAATGAACCTAAAATTAGCTTAAATGGGGAAATGGAGGATTTAAAAATTAGATATTTCATTATGTTACTTAATGTTCGATTGTTTTTCTTCAATTTATTGTCTAGTCACATAATCAATACATTTAATTTAAGCTCAGTATCGACTTTTAGGCCTTTTACTTGTGCAGTACTCTTGTTTATGTTGTTACAGTGTTTCATAGTTGAGAGTGACACTACGTACATGCGTCGAATAAGTGTGCATTAAACAAGAACTGTCAGATATTTTTCTGTATACTGGAGAGTTTTGAAGCAAGTTATCATGAAGCTGATAGATACCCCTGCTTGCTTGGTTGTTCTTTCATGCTAGTTGTTAATGTGGTTGGCTCAGTTGATAAGAGTTTAGACTTTAAATGTGAACCACCAGAGCAAATCCTATATCAACTTTTGATGGGTTATACACTTTTTGGTTTAGGAGTTAAGTTTGGGTTTGGTATTTAGGTGATTAACTGATCAAGCATAGGACACCCTTTGACTAGAGCTCTCTCATATCTTAGTCTAATAGTGGCGCTCAGTGTTTATTTTAAAATAAATTCTCCGCTAAAGCATTGCGTAACTTATAATACAAACTTCATTATCATTATGATAGGACATGCTGACTAATGACTGGTGATAAAAATGTCAAATGTTATTTTTAAATAAATAGAAAAGGAAAACCATTCAATTTAGTTGTGCCAACTATTCCGATTTCCGAAATGGGCCAACTATTGGGCCATTCAAAACAATTCGGTATCATGTGAAGGTTACATATGGCCCATTCTGGTGTCATTTAAAGTAACTAAATCAAACAAATAGAAATGAAAATTCAAATAACACAAATTTTCATAATTGTGCACTATTATGAATAAAAATTTTGAGAATAATATTAAATGTTATTGACAAAGCTTATTTTGGAATCCTTAATAAGAAATAGGATTAAGTGAGACAAGTAAATAAGTGTGAGATCGAAGAACAACATCTCGTCCGTTCATTTTTATCAATGAATGGATGAGATTAAAACATTATAAACTATTTATCTCAACCGCTCCGTATTTTACGCATACTTGTCTCATTCTTTAATTAAGTAAATATATTTAATCACAACCGTTAGATTTATCAAAATAAATGGTTGTAATCATGTCTCACCGTTTCACAAAAATATACAGTCTTTAGATCCTAACTCTCCTTAATATTTTAAAAACAGTATTTAGATTGTGTTTGAATTGTGAAATATTGTTAAAATGAAACACTGCAATTAAAACCACCATTTAGTAGTTTTTTTCATTAAACATGATTAATGAGTCAGTAACCATTGAAAAATCATCATGCACAAGGAGTAACGGCATAATGGTAAGTCATCCGGTCTTTGAGACTCTAATCTCAAAGGTCGGGAGTTCAAACCCTCCCCAGTGCATCTCCGCCTTGAGTTTGGGGTCTTTCCAGTCCTTGAGCGACGTACGAATAATTGTAAAAAAAAATCAATCACGTGATTATACATGGGAAAGTAATGATAAAATCATAATTTTTTTAAATCAATTTAATTGTTGAAATTAAAATTAGTTTTAAATTTGACTAGGTGTTGAATTTGTAAAAAATGAGAGTATTATACGAAGATTTTTAATTTAAATTTCATTCGTTAAAATTGTTTTTATTAAACGTTCGACCATAAGGCATTCATAAATTTTTAGGGTTAACATTATCATATAGTATAAACATGAAAAATTCCAAGGGGATGGATAAAATTTTGTAAGACGTACACAATGTCAAACGTTAATTAATTATAGTATAAGTGTATAACAGATAAGAAAGTAAATTAACCGCCTAATGAAATTGTCCCGTAACAAATTTAGCCGTTCAATATGATGAAAAATTCATATTTAATCTCAAAAGTTGATGGATCACAATCAATGCTAAATAAGTGTGATGTAAATATGTGATGGTGTATGGGTAAAGTTCTAGGAAAGCCAATTAACTTTTTATTAGACAGTAGTTTACAATCTCGATCGTTCATTAATTATAATCTAACGATTGAGATTTAACATAAAATAACCGTCAAATCCAACCGCCCGTGTTTTTCGTAAATTCAACCGCCTAATTTAATTAAAACTCAATTTCAATCTCAACCGGCTCAGATTTTGTCATTTTGTCTTACAAATATATCTTGTCTCACGTGATCTCAACTTGATAATGTATATCCTCAAACATTCTCTAAAAATGTAAGTATTGTGTCCTTTGCATATCACATTGATGCCCTTTTTAAGCTTCCTAGCTAGGAGTATTACAATTTATTGCTTTGCTACAAATTTAATGAAAATTCATCATTTTAAGCAACATGGATATGCAACTGCTCACATGTTTTGCTAAATATTTTGTCAAATTAATGACTTCAATGTCACAGAAGGGGTGGTGGCCTAATGGTCATGGTAGTGCTCCTCGGCTTGTTGCCCACCTCCTGCCTCGTGCATAGAGGTCTTTTCGCCCCCTCGTGCTCGCTTGTCGATTATGGGTTGGATGTCCGTATGAATTGTACCCAATGTAACCGCTATCGGAAAAAAATGACTTCAATATCGTAATTATTGACGCGTACTACATTAGAAATTATTCCTTTTGATTCCTATTCGATTCCAAAAGACAAATAAAACAAGACCACTTAGTTTCCTTTTACACAGTTAAAAAAATTGACTAATTTGAATCTCATTTTCCCCAACAACTTTAGTAACAAAATTGTTTAACATTTGAGTTGGGAGTTACAGCAACCCGCAAACCAAGCTGTTTGACTTTACAGGTCAACGGGAGTTGATAAACACACAACAGACAACACGCACCTGTCAAAGTTGCACAAAGAACAAGAGTACGCGAATTCAGAAAACCAAACAATCAAAACTCCAGACAAAAATGTAATGCAAATTTTTCACTGCTATAACATTATCAAATTCCTCGAACTAAACGAAGAACAATCGTAAACACCAACCCACTTCACTACTGAGTTTTGCTCTTACCTCTCTCTAAAACACCTTCCTTTGCAACTCAGCTGTTTGGGTGGGGAAGACACCCCTCCTCTTGGGGAGGTGGTCGGTCTTCCTCCGCCCTTGGTAGTTTAATCTTCCCTTTAGTTGTGTCTTTCCCTTTCCCTTTCAATAATGGAGGCTTGCCTCCCACTTCCCTCTAGCATTCATGCTAGATTTCCTCTAGCTTCGAGCTAGTTTTCCGACCAACCATGGTGCTGCTTGTGTGTTGGGTGTTTGGGTTGAGCGGCAAGGACCTCCGTGGTCTCCTGGAGCTTGGCCACTTCATGGTTGGATGCACTTGTGGTAGATCCAAGACTTGGTTTGCCATCCAAGCCTCTGTGCGTTTCTGGCCGGATGGTGGCGAGGCTTGAGCGGGGCTTACGGCGGGAGGGTGGACAAGGCGTTGGATGGACGGTTCGACGGGGGTGGGCTGACTGGCGGCAGCGTCGGGATCTGTGGCAGATCTGAGGCTGCAGGTGGGAGGGTTCGGAACGGTGGGTGATGTCGCGGTTTGGGGTTTTGGGTGCTGTCGCGGCTCGGAACGTTTGGGCGGCGGCGTGGGATGGATGCGGCTCGCGGCGGCGGTGGGGCTGGTGCTGGTGGCTTGGGGTTGGTGAGGCTCGCGGCGGCGCTAGATCTGCTGCTGGTACGCTAGGGTTTGGTGCTGGTGCTTGGGCCTCCTGCTTCTTGGGCTTGGGAATGGTGGGCTTGGGAATGGTGGGCTTGCTGGGTTTTGGACTGTCTGGGCCTTGTTGCTTACGTCTCCTCCTTTTGTTTTACCTGAGTTTCGAGTCTTGACGCCCTCTCGGTTTGTGTCTTGACTGCCGTGGAGTTTCTTCTCGAGTCCGGTGAATTATGGACTTTGGTGAGTTTCGTTGGGATGGTGCCGTTCACGGCCTGCGCTTCATATGGTTCTTATTGTGACTTCCTCGACGTAGTGTTGTCCTTGAATTTGTCCCTTCGGTTATGTTTCTTTGCGCATATTGTAATATCTCTTTCAATGAAATATTCTCACCTTGAATCAAAAAAAAAAAAAAAAAACGAAGAACAATCGTATCTACAACGCATTCCCAAATCATCAATAACATCATCTACGCAACAATCTGCGTTTTTAACTAAACATTCAATTTCACTAATCGAACCACTTTCAGACCTAACCTGAATCCAATCCTCATCAGAACAACTCCAATCGGGTCTACCTGAAACTCCAGCCAGCTCCTCAATCCCATCCGAATCCATCTCCATCTGGGTTTTATTATCATCATCATCCGAATTCGACCAAATTTGATGATCTGTTAAAACGCTAGTTGGCGAAATCGAATTGGGTTTTTCAAAAGATTCAATCTTTTTCACAAACGGATGTGTTAACAGCTCTTTAACAGTCCATCTCTGCTTCGGATCTCTAACCAAACATTTACTCAAAAAGTCATTGCCTTGTTCGGAAAACGACGTCGGAAAGGCCGGAACTTCATCGGAGAATCCGATCCGGTATAAAATCCGAACTGGGTCGGATCCGCAATCAGTCCACGGTAGTCTTCCTGTAGCCATTTCGATTACCGAACACCCTATCGCCCACACGTCAGCTTCGTAGCCTTGTTCTTCTCCTCTAGCTGTTTCCGGCGCCATGTAAATCGGCGTCCCCGAGATTAAAGCGGCGTCGTTTGATGCGTTTTGTTTACAATCTGCTGCCGTTTTGGAGCATCCGAAGTCTGCTAATTTGAGTCTGTGTTGGTCACTAATCAAAATGTTACTACATTTGATATCGCAATGTGTGACTCCATTCGAATGTAAATACTTCACGCCTCTCAGAATCTGACACGTGTAATTACAAATGCTCTGTTCATCCAACCGCCCTCCTCGGCGGCGAATCTCTTCAGCAAGTGTACCTCCGGCGATGTACTCCATGAACAAATTATAATAAACCTCGTTCCTTTCCTCTCTTACATCAAACCCTTTAAACCCAACAACATGCGGAGAGCTTAACTTGGAGAGAATCTCCTCTTCCCGTTGTAAAAATCGAGACTTGGAGAATTTCGCAGTCTTCACTGCTATAATGTCTCCGCCGTGTACGGCGGTGTATACGGCGGCGGTGGAGCCTTTTCCAATTTCAGACCCTCTTGTCCAGGCCATGATTTTTTTATTTCTAAGTGGGTCTGAAAAGTTTTGAAATTGAAAGATGGGAATGAGATGAAATGTGCTTAGGGTTTTTATACTAAATAAAGATTGGATTTTTAAGCAAAGTGATTTTTTGCAATAAAATAAGTTGGTTTAATTGGTTGGATTGTCTGACTCTCAACTCATTACTTGGCACAACAAAACGTGTCCAACTCTTCTGTTATGCTGTTGAGTGGGTGAAGGTTAGGGTTTTCATTCAACCGATTTTGAAGTCAGGGTAATGGAGATGGCCGGTGGTGACTTGGCAGAGTCACACGTGCGCGCGTAAGGATGCATGTCTGACTTCAAAGACATGTAATTTGTTTGATTTCAATTTCACACTTAACTCTGGAGTTTGATAGATTTGGGTTTGACTCTATGAGGTTTTTATGTTGATAAATGATAATTTCATCTTAAATTACAGTGATTTGTGTTTTGGAAAATATTTAATCAGTAAGCTGGTCAAGATCGATATGAGAAGGGAGTTAGGATTCGGTAGATTTGATGGAATATCTGTAATGATGATTCATTGTTTTTTGTGACCATAATGACCTTTGAGACTTAATATTAAAATTACAATTGAATTTTATAAAAATGTCAATTTCCCAAAAATTTAAAATTTAAAAAAATGAACTGTAATTTCCTGCTATGAATTTCAATCATTTTGTAACAAAATTTATCATTTTACTGAAATTAATTTTGAGTTTATAATATTTAAATAACAAAGTTATTTTTTTCTAAGGTGGTTAATATGATGGGGTTGACAAATGAAAAGAGAGTTAGTATAAAAATAGGGTTTGGAGTGGGTTGAACCACTAAACAAGAACCTATTGGTTGAAGACTTGAAGTTGTGTGTTAAATAGTTGTATTTATGGTATGATTTGCTTGGAGTTGAATTGAGGAATATATTCAACCTATTTCAAACTATATGTTGGAGTTTTGAAGTCAAATTTGGATGAGGGTATGTACCAACTAATTAGAGTAATATGAAGACTCTTGTTGGGTTATGTGGAATGGTTTTATTCAACCAAGTGGCAGTATTTTAGTTGTTGTTTTTGTTTTAGGTTTGTAGTTCATAGTTGTGTGTGTACATAAGTGTGCTTTTATAATATTGGAAATAGAGAGTTTGGTCCAACTGATTCAAATATTCAATGCTTTGGTGTGTTTATGTGGAGTTTCTATTTTGGTTTTCTTGGTTTGCCAACTCATCTAGTTTTTGAGGAGTGTGAAAGTGGGTGTGGCCACATTTCCATATAGTTAATTTCATGATATTAAGTATACTTTCACATGAGGCATTCCAAGAGTAATGATCTTTTGAGACCCCAATCATGGCCATTGATTGAGTTTGCTTTTAGGGTCCAGATTGTGCCACGTGGAGGTGAGAGAACAAAAGCAACAATTTCTCTCACCTCCGATTTTTGAATTTCTCTAACCTCCACGTGGCACAATCTGGACCCCAAAAGTAAACTCAATCAACGGTCATGATTGGGGTCTCGGGGTCTCAGGGTCTCACCCAATAGTAAGGATCAAAAGAGCATTACTCGGCATTCCAATATTCAAGATTATGGGGTCACTTTTTAACTATCATGACATTTGATGAAGTCAATGTTACATCATTTCTATGAAGAGGTTGAGTAACATTTAATTTGCGTATTATCCTATCAAAAATAATTTGTTATTTTTTTGAACAGTACCCATAACATGTATGATTAAAAAAACATTAAAAATATTTTGTGTGTTTTATAGTACAGACATGTTTATCAATGTGTAAAAATTACTCTTGGATTAGATATTCTAAATTATTGTACTTAATTTTAAACAATGATACTCAATGTATAATTAATTTTGGAAGCTTCTAAAGTAAATAGAAGAGATGTCTTAACTAACAAAACTAACTTTTATCAAACATAGTTACCACCTTGGCAATAATAGCTAGCGTTGCTTCTAAGGCATTTTATAATATCCCCTCCCTAAAATCATATGGAGAATCTCACTTTCACTAGCAACTAACTTCATTTTCATGTATTAATCATAATCATACTCATTATTGAAAATATGAATATGTTTACCCGGCAAATGTTTAAAACTGAAAGTAAGACTGAAGAGTTAAGATCTAGAAAAACATGTAATTTTTACTTTATCAATACTAACCGTTTTATTTTATTAAATTTTGTAGCCTCGACTGAATCCGAACGTTTTCAATAAGATAAACTTCCACTTGCTTGAAGCATGTATAAGTTGCTAAGCTACTACTAGAATTTTCTAGAACAACATCAGTAACAATTTATTAGTATTTAAAGTTGACAAATGTCGATTGAATTCATATCTAAATGATAAAACTTGGCGTCGCAGATTGATTGGTCCAGCTGAGTATAACTGAAAAGATTTTATATTAATTGCGTAGAACATACTTAGTAATAACCATGAAATGGAGTCACCTCATTTGTCCAACCACCTCGGCGCCAACTAGATGCCGACACGTCTTAACCGAGTTTGGTAATCTTTCTAGATGTGTCTAACTATAACACGTGCATACGTAGCAAATTCTAGTTAGCTTGCCACCCTAGTAGAGTAGAGTTAAGAGTCACATTTAAGTGCTACTCTTTTACAGAAGAATTTCACAAGTTCTTGTTTCTGTAAGGAATTGAATTCTGACTAACTCCAGAGGTTTAGAGTCACAGAGGAGAGATCATTTGAGACTCTTACTTTATTTGAGACCTTTTTGAGACCTGCTTATATATCGCATATATTTTTCAAATATATGGACAAGAATGAGTCACGTCGCCACTATTCACAAAACAATTAAGTGCACATCGTGCAAATGGCTATCACGAATGTACAAACTGTTACATATGAGTGTCAAGGTAACATGACCCTAGAGTCACATTGGAATGCTCTTTCAATAATTGTCTCATTATGAATTGAGGTTTATTTATGGCGCGAACGACATCAGCGAGGATAAAGGAATAAGCCTGTCAATAACATTTAGATTCCTTAGGTAAGCCAAACTTAGCCAGTCAATATATGACATATGTCCGCATTTGGAACCCTCATTCAATACATAAACCTCATCACATGGTCCATTAGTATGTCATTCTAAATTATAACACGAACCTAATCAGATAAGAAAGAGGCATGTAGATAGGCATATATGCCATACTTAAACTAACTCTATATGATCAGTTGGGCAAGTACTACCCTTTTCATCTTTTATTCAGAGATTAAGATATTCTTGTTTAAGCATTTGATAAGTGTATGAATCAGAGTCACAATCACACAATGCTTCCTTTTTTAAGGTGACCCAATTGGAGAAGTGTTGTGGTTCAGAAAGAGAGAGGAACAACTTAGAACTTGTACATGGTTGACAAACCAACAGCTGTCTGTCCAACACATGATGTTATCTCATCTGCCGCCTTTGCCATTACTGGCCTAGAAACTTCTTAAGTAGAGAAGTGTGCCGATATTGCCTTTATATCCCTTACACCTTTGCTATTTCTACAAAAGGCTGTCACTTATTTGAGATAAAAAGCCTGAGATGAACTTTGTATAAATTATGCCGGAATCTATCAAGTTAACTCAGTTGTTAAGAGCATGAAGATAAGGTTGTAATAAGGTGTCTCGTATTGTGGCTGTGTTAACAAACTTCATGTGAAAATACACCAAGGCTGTTTTTCAATTGAGTGCTCACCAAATTACTGGTCAAGTTGTAAACTTGTGTTACGTACAGTACCACGTTATCACATGCATGTTCAAACATGAAAGTCTAGCATCGTCCTAGCTAGCTATATAACATGTTGTTTTGCTGTCAGAGTACGCATGTGGCTTTAGGGCGTAGTTTTCAATTTCTATTTTTTACAACACTGCCAGAGCCTCGAATGGACTCCACAACTTTCGAGCACATATTCGTCCCGGCAACATCGTTGGTGTTGGTCAACTTGGGTTTTTTGTAATGGGCCGGCCTGGAGTGATATTGGGCTTGATTTAATTCTTCAATATTGAATTTCGTAAATAAACAATTTTTTATTCTCTTTCAAAACGACATATTTTTGATGGTTTAATTGATGTTTTGTTTCGACTATTTATATAAAGTCATGATTTAAAGAATATAAATAATTAACAAAAACTCAAATTGCTATATATAAAATTGATCTACGTAAAAGGGATTTTTCATTATTGTAGTAATAATGCCAAATATAAAATTACTATACATAAATGTGCAAATGCTTTGCACTCCTGATCTCATTCACCATACCATCATTGAATTATACAAAATCAGCTCAACATTTAGCACGTGACATAATTCTTGTATCACCTACCCCTGTTGTCTAAAGCATATTCATGTTTGTATAAAATCTTCACTTGAAAACTCAACACAGTACTCATCAGCTCAAGTCTGCTTCTCTGCCCCCCTGCAATTCAGACATCATATGTTTCACAGGTTCTCCTTTTCAGTTATTCTCTTGCTCTGTTCTGGTCACCTAGTCAATGTTATGTTCTAGATCTGTCTGATTATGTGAGCAGAAAATGTTTTGCAGCAAACGATGAGTGCTGATAAGTTTCCCGCTTGAATCCAGCTTTATTTATTGCAATTTCACCTGGTATTATCAACAAAATATAGTCTTTAAGTAAAGAGTAGCGAATCATGCTTACTATATTTCTAGATGTTGAATATAATTCGTATAATCGGACGCTCAACACGTGTAAAATAATAGTTTCAATAAATATTAAGTTATTACCATCTTGTGTCCTGATTTAGATATATCTTTACTTGGATCCGATTTGATTTGTTGCAATTTCACATGATTTTATTGTATAACGCAATCATAAATTTTTCTTGTTTCTTATCGTGCTCATTGTACTGCTAAACACAATGCATATTCTCATATGTCAAAACAACCATGTCAAGAATTATTATTATCGTGTCTCGATAATTCTCTTAGATATTTCCTATTCTCATACCTGATGATGTATTAGTCCTAAATAAAATTTTCGATAACGAGTGAGATCTATGAAGCAGGTCATAAGATTACTAAGAAAATGCAAGATGGAACAACATGCATTAACGACATACCTGCTGCACCACAGGAGTGCCAGCTCTTTGACCCACATG
This sequence comes from Sedum album, assembly GCA_006409495.1. Classification (NCBI taxonomy): domain Eukaryota; kingdom Viridiplantae; phylum Streptophyta; class Magnoliopsida; order Saxifragales; family Crassulaceae; genus Sedum; species Sedum album. The sequence continues at coordinate 13,643 of QZGG01000344.1, read as the reverse complement.
AACTGATCCAAGTGGCTTCAGCAACACACGCTGTAGAATCAGACAACGGCGTCTCATTGTTGATACCAAGAAAGAGATTAGTCCCACTGGATGATGACCTTGAGGAAGCAGCCCCAGGTCAAATAGGAAACTACACATGTCCGTATTTATACTGCCCTTACGGTAACTATGCTCTTGGGTTCAGTTCAAGAGTTAAGAGAAATACCCACATGCTGAATTGCTTATATCGCACAATATAAGCCCACAACTTGGAGTAGTGTCTAATCATGGTCAGATTCCTAGTGCTCAAGTTGACAACAATATGGCTGGAACTTCGCTACCGAAGCTGGCCTCAAACAACAACAAGAAGCAGCACAGCAAGTTCATTGAGTCAGATACGCTCGAAAACTACTCAACTCCAGTAACAGTTACACAAGCATATACAAGAGTTGAGAGAATACCTGATAATAATAGCCAGTTCAACTTAAGTTCACAGCGAGTGGAACCAGCAAGACATTTACCTGAGATAATTAATTATCAGTCAGAGACCAGTGTTTTTCAGAGCAGTGACAATAATAATATTTTGGAAGCAGGGACAAGTCAAAAAGGGTTCCATTACTTGACTCCAGAAATGGGAGGTTTTCTAGATAACAGCTTTGATGATGATGGGCTTTTCACGGAATTGGGTGGACTACTTCATGATACTTGGTTGGATTAACTGAAAAAGAGCGGTGTCAGGTTCAGTCTGGCATACATGCTTTATTAAATCCATAACCCCCTTCAGACATCACTCAGCCTCAGATTTGTCATCAAATGTACCTGTGACTTCTTCTTTCTCTAGTTGTTGTCTTTTGCATTTAACTGTAGTCGACTTTCTGTTATTTCCACTACCAGTACTGTCAAACGAAAATCATTGTATGGCAAAGTCAAAATGATCATGCACTTAATATTTTTATGTAGAAAGACATTAAGTCTTTGTTGGCACAATAAGAAAAGATATTCAGCACAGTAACATAAAGAATTTAAGACTGATAATCTAACCTTGCTGAAGGAGACAATGGATGATTTTCCCCAAAATCTAGGACTATCAGCTTGCTTAGTCCCTCTTTTGGTGCAGCTGATCTAAAACTTCAACAAACTGTTGAGGGAAATAGAATTCCTGGGAAAAAATTCTTCCTTTATGCTTCTCAGTAGCTGTCTTTAATTAACTTACTTAGTCAATTTGATTAGCCACCGTTGCTAACTGAAATATCCATAAACAAAGAAAGCTAACCCACATAATGTCAAAAACTTCTTTTTCACTCCACAGAAATCAGCACAAGAATTGATCTCCATAACTGGCAGCTGAGGATGGTGATGATGCTCCCTTACCATGTTTTTTGGGCCAGTTACCAACTTGAATCTGAAGGGCACAAATATGATCTGTCTGCTAGGTACATACAATTGTCAGCTGTAAACAGTTAAAACTTACAAAAGAAAATGACATCATTAATATGATAAATGTTCCTTCATTAACACATATTTCAAAATAATAATGTTGTTTCAATCTTTATAAGCTTGACGCCATGCACTAACCTTATAATTATGATCCACAAAATAAAGGGACATTTCTGGATTGTTATATATTCATTTACAGTTACAAATCACGATTGTAAATCATATATCAATCAAAACCATGCTAACACTTGCAATCTACAAGCACTTTTACGCATGACCCTGCAAACAAAAAGCTTTATTCCTTGCAATAACGTGTTTCTGCATCAACCATATACTTACCGCTTAACTGAACACCATAAGGCTGATTAACGAAAATGAAATGTTCAGAATTTTTTTTAAATCTCTTCTTCATGAATGCAATGTAAATTGTTGAATGTTATTTATGCATTAAATATTTAATTTAAAGAAGTCAATAAAAAGTGTAAAATAATATAGCTTCTTTATTCCTGACCACAATAAGAAAGAAGATCAATAAATACACTCAAACGCTCAAACCACACAAAAAAACTTTTCTGTCGCGAAGAATGCCACGTGATTTGCAGACTCCGCTCAGCATAAAGAAAGGGAGCTGGCTGGTCATAGATGATTTTAGGTTGTGCACAATCAAATTTCATGCATTTATGTCTTGTGAGCTGAAATTCAATATTGTATTAGAATTAATGAATATATGATACAAGTAAACAAGCAGGGCAAAGTAGCCATAAAAGATATAAACAAAAATTCAAGGGAAACTAAGGTGCAGTCTTCCAGCAGCTGGATAGACCGAAAGAATACCTATAGAGATCAACGACTCCAGAACTTGTCGACCGATTCACTTCTAAGACGAGGGACAACAACAGGTCCTCCACGAACCTTCTCGAGAGCAAAGCTTATCCTCAAAGGTCTACCTAACATTGCCTGCAACAAAAATCCCTTCTATATCAAAAATACGTAGTAGAAAAATGAAGAAAAAGACAGTCCGTATGCTCCCAGAAATGTAATTAGGAAAGCTGTTAGCACTTAGCACCCGAAAAATACTTAAATTTGATATAAATCTGAGCATAGGTGATGTCAAAGAATAAACGATGACCCCAAGAATACTGATCATATAGTCTATTTAAGTAAAAAAATTGCTCACCTTCCCATCCATTGCATCTTTGGCAGACTTTGCCTCATCTTCCTTGGAAAAGTAAACAAATCCAAATCCTCTAGACCGTCCAGTTTGCTTATCATACATAATCCTCACTACAGAAAAATATTAAGCATAAGTAAAACATAAATTCTAACTACTTTGATTTTCCAAGTGGTTAATAACATTTTATTGTTACAAAAAAGTAAAAAATAAACAAAATGTCATTTTAGACTAAATACTTCTAAATTCTATTGAATTAGTTCAACGCAAGTTTTTTTTGCATTGAGATAGTATCAATACTCATTGACACATTTCATCAAACACTTTGCATGCCCAAAATCAAAATGTCAGTCCACTGTCTACTGGCTTCACCTTCAGTTACATCCCCAAACGAAGAGAAAGCATCCTTCAATGTCTTCTCATCAGCAGCCCACGACAACCCTGTCCCGAAATTCCACTCAAATCAAACAATCCAAACTCACACAGACTTAAAAACTCAACCCAAAATCATACATTTAAATTTTCCAACAAAATCACCTGCAACAAAGAGCTTGGTGTTTACAGGGCCTGAATCCGATGAAAATTTGCGGGATATTTGAGTCGTGCTCTGTACTGCCGACAGAACCCGTCTGGCCAACGTCATCATGCTTCTCGTTCTCTACTCTTCTTCCGAATTCACATTCTCCGGTTGAAATTTAGCCACATGGGAAAACGACGTCGTTCCGAAGCGGCTCTGTTCGACGTGGGCAATTTGGGATTTCCATATTCATTACATTAATTTATATTATATATCAATTTATTTTAATTATTTATCATAAAATCAAGTATGGATGGGAAGAAAAATTTGAGGAAGAATATCTTTTCGTGTATTAGACACAATATTAATCATTGATTACTAATAATTTAATGTATGATATTTATATTAAAAATAACTTTCAAATTCAATCGTTCGTATATTTTTCAGATCCAACCACTCAATTTTAATTAAAAATCAATTTATCTCAACCGTCAGATTAATGAAATCAACAGTTTTTACGTCCTTCCGTCTCAAAAATATATAACTATTCATTGATAATTAATTTAAAGATGAAAATTTATTGTTAATTATAATTAAAATGAATTAGCAGTCACAATATCAATATACATTCGATAATTGAAATTATCCTCCTTAGTATCATACGAATTTATTAGTCAATCTTAAATATTTTTCCTGCAAATATTAAATCTTACAAACTTAAAAAGACTCACTATATCAGTAGATTTCAATATGATGAATAATTCAAGACACTAAGTAGGACAAATTGCTAAATCGAAGGGCAACGAGCGATAAATTTCAAGTGGTCGTTTATCAACATTTAAGTAGTATTCAGCATAAGTATCAAAATGGCGAGACCAAAGTCAAATGCCCGCGTCTTGAGTCCCACAAAAAAACAAATTCAAAGTTCCAACCAAAACAACGAATGCACCAAAATAATTGCACACTTTTCCACCCAAAAAATGCCCCGTGATTCCTTGCTTTTATGCAACATTAAATCAATTTGTGGTTCAAACCTCCTGAGTGCATATCTGTCTTGAACAATAAAGTAGTAATAATTTAAAAAAACATCGAATCAATTTCCATACATAATACAGTACAAACAATTATGTGCACATTATCATATTAATATCAATATTTATATAAATGCATATAGGATTAAGTTTAAGAGGACATTAAATATTTATGAGACGAAATGACAAAATTGCAATCGTTGATTTTATTAATCTAACTGTTAAAATTAAAGTTAAATATTGATAATGAATGGTTAGATTTGATGGTTATTAAATCTCGTCCGTTATATTGATGAAACTTAACAGATGAATTATGTCATGAAATCTTATAAAAACATAAATGTGATACTTATAACATTTGTAAGATCGTATGAACTGGTCGTAATTGTTGGTCTTGTAAAATTTAATGGTTATGATTACGGATTCGGATCCGGTGCAGCGCTGTTATTTGCTGCGAGTGTCAAAACGACGTCGTTTTGACGTTTGTTACTATAACCCTATGTCGTTTTGAGTGAACCCTTTACCAAAACTACGTAGTTTTGGCTCGCAGCAAATAGCTTTAGATGCACTGGATCTAATTCCTATGATTACCTCTGATTAATACTTGAATTTAAACTTAATAACAAATATTTTCTTAAAAATAATAATCGGTGTATTGCTGAAAATCTACGGCTAGAATGTTGTTTTACGATTCTACCAAAACTTGAAACCTTTTTTATTGTGCATAAGTGGTGCAATTGATTTTACGTTTTGTTGAATAAACTAAAATAAAGAAATCAAACATCCTATAAAAAGTCGTAAAATAATGAGTTGCAGGCAATTATTTATTCATAATAATAATTTTTGAATAAATTAATCATAGTGACAAGGGTAAGTTCAAGGATTAAGGAAACCAAGAGCGAATGTCTGTCTCTGTCATCTGTGTTTAATAATATCGTGTTAACTATTTTAATGGAAACCCAACATTATATTAATTAATACACATGTTGGCTTCACATTGAAATTACAGTTTAAACCTTCATGTACCAGCAGCTAGCTAGCTCACTATTCCATATTCCAAATGAGCTGGCTTGCATTTACTTTGTGCATGCATGGACCAAGCAACGAATATCCACATCAGCATATATTCTTTTTTTTACACAAAAAGCATACAAATCATTTTTATACAAAATAATAATAAAGTCACCAAAATGACTTAATCCTAATCCATTGCAAGGTATTATTGACAACAATGATTATATATTCACTTACCAGATAATTATAGATACATAGGGTTAGAAAATATACTTTCTCCGGTCCATAATGTGTGTCAATCTTTTTAATTATTTGAGAAATATATAATAATTAAAATAGACAAATATTGTAGAACAGAAGGAATACACGATATATAAAAGACATTTCTATTTTGCTACTACTCCATTTAGGAAAATGCTAAAGTAACACATGCTGTATAATTTTATATAAAATCATTTAAAAAATTCTATGTTATTCCTTAACTAAAAAAATTGTCAAATTTAAATACATATTTTTTTTCAAAATGGCTAATATAATTAAAAATAAATTTTAATATCAACACCATATTAGACAAATTAACTCTCATCTTCATTTAAATTAATTATAAAAATTCGCGAGAAAATCTGAACAAAAATCCAAGTCGAAAAAGAGACCGTTGAGAAATCGTCCCCAGTCAGAGTGGCAGTCTCGTAATAACAATATCTTACCAGGGGTGAATCCGAAACACTTCAACTTCTCAGGTAGCGCAACCGACCTAAAACTAGACCATTAATCTAACTTTAAAAGCTTAATATAATTTCATTTTATCCAAAATATAAATTGAAATTCTATTCCCGTTTGCTTTTTTGATTTTCAGATTGGCCACGATCTCTTTCTTCTTCACTTCTCTCTTCTTCTACTCGTTTTTGCCCATTTTTCCACACCCAGAAAACAATGGCTGACATAACCCATCTCCCCATGGAGCAGCTTCAGGACTTGGAGTATTGCATAGATTCCAATCCTCCCTGGGGTACCAATTTTTTACTCTTTTTTGTGTATTCTTTGTCCTCCTAGGTTGTCACTCTCCTTTCCAACCCAGATATTACTCTTTCACTGTTGTTTGATTGTACTCAGTCATTGTGCTAACATCTTTCAATGAATGTTGTGTTGAGGGCTGAGGCTGCTTGTGTTTGATAATTTCATTCCACGACTGCATAATTGAAAAAGGAAGCATCTTGTGACGGTTCTTGGGAATAAAGCAGCTGTTTGATAGATTCCACTTGTTTTTCATTTTGTATAAATTTTGGGATGGATAACATGGTTTGTTTTGTGCCTTGAGTTTCAATTTTTAGTTCATTTTGAGCTGAGTGTCTGCACACGTACCTCTTTGGACTCTTTCTGAATGTATGGTTGGGTTAATTGGATCATAAGTTGCTGAATAACTGCAGTTTTTGATGGTCCCCTTCGTTGGTTACTAATTGATGAATGCTTGCTGGCTCGGACCTCGGTGCACAGATTTGTGCACAATAATGTACCTGTAGTTATGTTGCAGCTCATTGTTGTTCTTCTTAAAATGAAATGAATAAAATTGGTTGGTAATATGCAAACAGATTTGCTAATAGCAGTGTCTTCTATTTGTACTTTGTTGTTGAATGTAGGAGAAAATTTGATGATTACTTGATACGATTCCGGGATATGTAAATGACTACTGTGTGTTTTCTTGGCAGTCGAAACCATTTATTAGCATTTCAGAACTACATATTGATGTTGGGAACAAGTGTCATGATACCATCGGCCCTCGTCCCATTAATGGGAGGAAGCGATGTAAGTTTGCCTTATTCATCTCTGAGATAGAAGATGAGATTTTGAAGTATACATCTCATACATAATGTTACATGCATTTTCTGCTATTAGGGAGAGAAGGCACGCGTAATACAGACTCTACTTTTTGTAGCTGGTATCAACACTCTTCTTCAGGCGCTGTTTGGGACTAGGTTACCAACTGTAGTTGGTGGCTCGTTCGCATATGTCATTCCTATTGTTTATATCATTAGTGATTCTTCTCTACAGCGGATAACAGACAATCATGAAGTAAGAATTCAGTGACCTTTTAGAACACCAAATCCATAGCATCCGTCAGAATCGTAATGCATTGAAACATGTCTTTTTGTGGGTGCAGAGATTCTTACAATCGATGCGAGCTATTCAAGGAGCTCTTATTGTTGCCTCGAGCATACAAATCATCCTAGGCTATAGCCAAGTCTGGGGTATCTTCTCACGGTAATTTTTCCCTTCGCGACGGTGTCATTTTTTGACCACATCGTCGGCACAAAATTGTACACATACACATGTCAATTTATTTGGTTTTACTATGCAGATTTTTCAGTCCTCTAGGTATGGCACCAGTGGTTGGATTACTTGGATTAGGATTATTTCAACGAGGGTTTCCATCAGTACGTGCTATTTTCACCTCACCTCACCTAGCCGTCCCATTCTCGTCTTAAGCCTGCCGAAATTTATACCCTATTTTCAATGCTCATTTCAAAAGTATTAATATAATTAGTTTTTCTGTATTGTAGCAGCTAGGAAACTGCATTGAGATTGGATTACCTATGCTATTGTTGGTTATTGGAATATCTCAGGTAGTGTCATTTAATGCAATTAGTTACTGGACTCGTGTTTTCACTCCTTGGCTAATTTTACTTTCGTATATTGTAGTATTTGAAGCATGTAAAAGTATTGAAGGATGTCCCAATTTTCGAGCGTTTCCTGTCTTGATCTGTATTTCAATAATATGGATTTATGCAATCATCTTGACTGCTGCCGGGGCTTATAGAAATTCACCAACTAAAACTCAATATAGTTGTCGGACTGATAGAGCAAATCTCATATCAACGGCACCTTGGTACTAAACATTACGCTCATGGTCATGGTTTGCATTTTTTATCCATTTACTTACATGGTTTGCTGTCATTCAGGTTCAAGTTTCCCTATCCGCTGCAATGGGGACCTCCTACTTTTTCTGCTGGTCATTCATTTGCAATGATGTCGGCAGTCCTTGTTTCAATGGTAGAGGTAATAATTGACGTGATTCATGTCACATTTGATTTAGAAGTAGAATCCTAAAATTAATATTTTCTACTTCAGTCAACTGCTGCTTACAAAGCTGCCTCTAGGCTGGCCATCGCTACTCCACCTCCAGCTTATGTCTTGAGTCGGAATTGGATGGCAGGTATGCGTTTGACAGGAAGCATATGCACTTAGTATTTGTTTTTTAATCAGATTATTGTTATGATTTATTTTTCTTTCTCAATTTATAGTGACGTTGTTTCTATTTCATATGTTATCTGTCAGGGGATTGGTATACTGCTTGACGGTCTTTTTGGAACCGGAACTGGCTCCTCCGTTTCAGTGTAAATCTCTAGCCTTGGGGAAAATTCCAATGTGAAACAATTGTGTAGTATGTGCAGCTAAATTAACTTGACTTGGGTTTGAAATTTCCAGGGAAAATGTTGGACTCCTTGGCCTGACCCGAGTAGGAAGTCGCAGAGTTGTGCAAATTTCTGCTGGTTTCATGATATTTTTCTCAATCCTAGGTTTATATCTCAACCTTATTTCTTTGATATGTTAGAAGGGTATTCTACAACCTTTCTGCGCTTAACTAGACATTTTTCCTGCTTGCAGGGAAGTTTGGGGCAGTCTTCGCATCAATTCCATTCCCAATCTTCGCCGCATTGTATTGCATACTCTTTGGGCTTGTGTGTATGTATTTTTCTCTTCACCTTTTGCTTTCACAATAAAATATATCATCGATCATTAAAACTATGCATATTGTTCATTTATTTGCAGCTTCTGTCGGACTATCATTTCTCCAGTTTACGAACATGAACTGCATGAGAAACCTCATCATCATTGGAACATCTCTCTTCCTCGGTCTATCAATACCCCAATTCTTCAATGAGTACTGGACTTACAGTCGCCACGGTCTCGTTCACACAAATGCTGGATGGGTGAGTCCATTATATTTACATCTTCACAGTTGTCACGTAATCAAATATCTGACTAAACTAAATGTGTCACTGGTACAGTTCAATGCATTCCTGAACACAATATTCACGTCACCTACAACCGTAGGCCTATAGTAGCGGTCTTCCTAGACAACACCCTTGAAGTTCAGAAGTCAAAAATGGACCGAGGCATGCCATGGTGGAGCAAATTCAGAACATTTAGAGGAGACAACAGAAATGAAGAATTCTACACATTACCGTTCAACCTGAACAGATTCTTTCCTCCAACATAATATCATCATTAGCCCAACTGCTAACTGAGATCTTATTGACTGCTTAAACTTCGCGTACCATTGATCACGATTCATCAGAACTGATTTTTTGCAGGTTGAATTCAGTGCAACCTCAGTCTAGGATGTGTAGAGCAGGTTCAGGTTTTGTTTTTTGGTTTGGAATAATAGCAATGTACAAACTACACTGCATTAATGCATTGAGCTTCATTTGGTCATATTAGAGGTTGCATTCTTATGATCAATATATTGGCAAAAAATTCTTACATTTGTTTTTATAAGACCTTTTTCGCAAGAGGCCTTATCGTCTCTGTGAAATTTATATTTAAAATCATTTTTTTAATTTAAAATCAAAGTAGTTATATTCAAAGAGTTACGATTAAGAAGGATAATAAAGCTTCGTAAGACATTAGAAAATCTAGTTTATTTTTTTTAATCTAATGATTTATAATAAGTTAATTTTTAATTAAAATTGATAGAATTTGCAAAATAGACGAATGATTAGGATTGACGATTATCAATATTAAAACAACGTTTAGGATGATCCATGCATGTCTTCCCATATTCAAAATACCTAAATTTATATCTAATATGTTTAATAATTTTCTTTACTGGGGTGAAACTATAATTTTCATCGAACTCATTTACTGGTCAAATTTTATCTTCCCGAATCTTCTCAACCCGAACGGCGACGTTTCACCAACAATACTGATTTTCTAACAAATGAATGAATGCTATGGTCGACTTACGCATCACGCAAATCGGATTTTTTCCAGAAAAACCCTCACACTTAGCAAATCGGAATCGGAATCGGAATCGCACGCTGCGTCGTCTGGCATGCAATATGCAGAGACTGAGAAGCTCCACAAGCTCCTTAGGCTCACTTTTGCAAGCGCGTATTCTCAAAAAGAAAGCAGCGAATGCGGCGTCCTCTGTCCAGGACACATTCTATTCTGCTAAGGTTGTCAGATGTATTTCTTTTCATGTTTTGGATTTCTGGATACTGGGTTTTGATGGGTTTTGATGGGTTTTTGTTGGATTTTGATTTTAGGTTTAAAGTTGGGATTTTTAGGGTTTTGGAGGTATTGATGGTTTTAATTTTTTAAGTGGTGTGTGTTTGTTTTGTTTGTGCAGGAATTGTTTGAAAGGCACCGTGTAGTGTTTACTATCTCAACTTCCATCGCTTCTGTTGCTACTGCATGGGTTGGTGAGTTGATGTTCAATACTTGAATTGCTATCGTACGGTGTATTTTGTTTTCTCATAGACTAAATGTGTTGTCTTGATACGAGATGAGTGTTATTGACTCATAATTTCTTAGGGTAATTCAAACTTTCGCAATTGAAATGGAAACTCACACAACATATGCACGCAACACACGACTTTAAAAGAGCTGTCTGAAATGTATTATTATCTTGTTTTTTATTCTAATGTATGAAACTAGGATACAAAAATATACAATTATACGCAGACAATATTTCTAAAAGAGAGTTTGGCATCTGAACTTGTTTGACGCAATGCAGGTTATTCAATAAGGGCTTGGCATCAGTCTAGGGTTGAAAAGAGACTTGAATCTATTGAACGCGCTGTGAGTATCCTTAATTGACACTCGGAGTGACTTACTACTTGCTGTTTTCATTTTCTTCGATGTTCCTGCTACATTGAAAGTATTTATTCACATTTCCTGGGCAAAGCTGTTTTGTAGCATTTCCTTGTCTGATTGAAGTCTTCTATTTACACAGCTGTTTTACTTCAAACTAGGGGATATTTTTGTTTCGGGATTAGGGTCATGCAATAAATTCCTAGAGCGGACAATACTGATTTTAAGATGTAACTTAGTATGAAGCTAATTGATTTCTGGAAAAGGAATAATGCAGTGCTTGCTTAGTTATCGTATTTTTTTTCTCGATATTCTTAGTTTCTTACTAGTTTATCATTCATATTTGTTCCTGAAATGTGTTACATATTCACAGTTTATGCCCAACTCAACTATATGCATCACAATGTTTTTATTGTAGTCCCAACTTTGTTTTGATATGTATTTTACTTTGAAAATTTCCATTGCAGTTGCAAGACTATTCCAAGTTGGAAAAGAATGAAATCAAAAAGATGGTGACTTCGGGGAGCACTGCAGCTTCTTTAGCCACTGCTGGAACCACTTTTCTTATCGGGTAGGTATTCAACCTTGGGGATTTCTACAGCATAGTAAGCATTTGTGTTTTTTACATTCCATAAATTTTCTTTCAAAGACTTCTATATATTCAGTCTTGCACCATTTAGTCAGGTTTGATAAACTCAGCTTGTTGTCAGCTTTGATAAACTCAGCTTGTATAATGGCTGTAGAACATGTTGCCTAGTCTTTCTGATGGCAATGTGTCACAGGTATGGCTTGGGTTGGAGAGGAGGGCGATGGCAAGCAAGACGGCAATTCAGGAGGGAACAAATGAAATCAATGGGGCAGATAAAATCAAGAACATGGAAAATGTTGTCTGGCATAAACCCAAAAGGCCTGCAACTCTTAGCTGGTATAAAGCAAAAAGGTGCGCAATTGCATTTTCTTAAGAGACCATTAGCTAGGCTTAGGGGGGATTCAAAATCAAGTACATTATCTGGCCATTTTCAAAAGGATACTCTCTCTCCACAAACCTCAACCACAACCAATACACCATCACAAGCTCCTTGTGGTTAGTCTATTGGATGGTTGCAATAGTATTAATTGTGGGATTTTGCTTACTTTTTATTGATCGGCATAAGTTGGATGCTGGGTTGCGAAATACTATTCATTAATCTTATGAGGATTACATTCACCTCGGTGTTTTATATAATGAAGAGGGTGGGCAGCTTGATCTCTGTTATTTATCGCCTTTTGTAAATTACTTCACATGTACTTAATGCCATGGCTATTAGCAAATGACAATATTTTGTTTTGATCACATTGATTAAAATTGTGCAAATAGACACAAATTCCACTCGCAAAACCAGTGACTTGAAAAAATGGTTTGTGAGTTTTGATGATGTGGTACCACAGTTCCAGTGAAATTCTGTCAAGACATCAGAATTCGCATTTGCTCCAGGATAAAGACACAATAATGTACTGTTGAAAATATACGATTAGAAAAAATGTCTCACGTCACCTAATAGAAGATAAAGTCACTATTTATATATAGATGTGAAATCATAATTCACAATAATGAGCTTTTTTAGCCATGTACAAGTTCATTTGTTAATACATTTAGGCCCTACAAACCTTAGTGCAATAGAAGGTTTTCTAAAGGGTTTGCTCAAAGTGTCTATCAGTTTCTTGAGAAAAAAATGAAAAAAAGCTATACAAATTGCTGCTGTGGTATGGTCAAAGTAGCATTTATTATATTCATTAAAATATTCATATGATACACTTAGAGCATACGATGCCTATCTTTGTGTATGAACTTTGAAGGAAAGAGTGCATTAAACTCCCACAAAAAAACAAAATGGACAACTTGAACATCACACAACCATGCAACTCAGCCTAGTATTCATCCGAGCCTCCCGCAGTCCGTTTCACCTGATTTTCCGAGGAAATCCCATTCATTTTTAAAGAATTGTTCACCTTTTATCTCCATCACTCTCTCCACTTTTCAACATCTTCAAAAGAGTGTGAGGTGGTCAACTTTCTTGAACTCAGGACTTTTACTGGTACATATTAAAAGTGAAATTCTCTTGGCTCTTCAATGTCATTGGTCTATATTCCATGCCAGGGGCAGTCCTTGGATACATCGGTGAAAAGGTAACTGGAATCGGAACGTCAAACTAGTCAAGTGCACAGATTTGCGATGTTACAGGTCTAGCTCTCATGAGTCTGATGAATATCCTGGCCATTCAGGTAAATGATATTGTTTTTACCAGACCTTGTTTTAGCAATCTTGTGTGAAAAGCCGTTGTACTGGCCATTCATTTTGCTTACGCAAATGTCAGCTATCTGTTTAAATTGTCCATGGCTTTGGACAAAAGGTTGGTCAACATATTCGTCAATTAACATCCACTGAAATAAGAGAAGAATTTCAAATCAAGGCCTTCTTGTGGTTAAAGTGAAAAATGTGATCCTTCTAATCCTGATTATTTATTTCTGTGGGTATTCCGTACCTTTGCGTCATGGATCTCGGTTTCCTGTTTCTTAATATCAGAGGTTGATGGTTTTAGCATGCAAACAAAAAATAAATCGGATTTTTGAAAGAAAGATT